>JBCEWE010000303.1:2773689-2940577 GCA_039877035.1 Silurus lanzhouensis
TTTTGACCACTAATCACTTGATCGTTTCCTCTCTGATTTTGACAGTATTTTCCCGACGTGTGCTACGATCCAGATTAGTCTTTCTGGGACTCAAATGGGCTTCATCTCAGTTCCAGTTCTCAGGCACATACAGTAGTCATGGGGTGAAACAAATAAAAATGTCATCAAGAGCATGGTTTCTGTTTGTCCTTTTCTTTTTCTTTTTTTTATCCACCACAGGAAATTTCTTAGTATTTGGATGGCAAAGTGCTGAGGATTTTTACTTACTTTCGAATTAATGTTTGGCAAGTAAAAGTCAATAGTAAAAAAAACAGAAAGGATTTTATTTTTAAACTAATGAATTTATACGCAGCAGCGCCCTCTTGCGTCGACGAGTGAGTAACGCTATATATTCGGTGGGTTTCTTTTTTTATTGCAGGATTGATTGATTAAAAAATATCTATGACTATGCTTCATGCTATTGAGGGTTTTTTTTTAACATTTTTTATTTATTTATGCGAGCAAATACGAACAATAATTAAAAAAATTAACTGATTAATAATCAATATATCTAATAAAATGCATTAAAAAAAAGCTCCATTAAAAAAGTAAGCATAAAAATTTTTATAAATTTGTTTCTTTTATTTAATATTGAATTTCTACATTGGCATCTGTAGAGGCATCCGTCCAATCCGCCTTTGCAGGCTGGTAAAGATTGATTTGGCGGTCGGTATGAAAATTCCTTCCGTCGCAGCGACAGCAGGCTGGAACGGTCAGGATTTCCAGATGTTCCCAAAAGAAACTGTGAGAACGAATCCTCATGGGTCCCTGCTTTGCCCTGGGGTCTCCATTCAACTAACTGATTTTGAGAAGCAGCATGTTTACTTTGAGGTTCTCAGATACTTGAGTTCTTCACCCAGTCACAGAGGACCATAGGAGAGGATCGAGATAAAGATCGAGCGGTAAAAAGAGAACTCCATGCTCAAAACCACAGACTGTAATTGTAAAACCGCTGGCCATTTTGGTCAAATCTTAAACAAAAAATCTCAAATTAGGCAACAAATCAGAATTCTGAGATTGTTAAAATTGCTGACAGTAAAAATAAATAGAAGATTGTGAGATGCTTTGCAAGAAAAGAAAAAAATTTAATTTCACCGTATATTGATCTAATGGTATTGGGTTAAAAATGGCCGCCATTTGTCTTCACTTAACTCTCACAAAGAAAACAACATGAAAACAGCAACACAAAGATCGAGTGCCATGTTTTGTTTTTTATTGTACAAACAGGGTGGTATCGTATATGAGCAATGCTGCTGTGGAGAGAAGTTCCTGTCACATTGAGATGCAGTCGTTACAGTGAAAATACATATAAAGGACACACGCAGACGTGACTTTTCTTTCCATTAGCAACACGCAGTGAAAAGTAAAGCCATCAATGTCCTTTACGAAATTATATAACATCATCATCACCATCATTCTTTCTTAATTGTATAAAAATGTCTTCAACAGTAACCAAAATGAAATATTGTACTTGATCCCAGGCACATACCTCTAGACTCTCAAACACACCCAAGATTTGCTGTGAAACACAGAATCACACATTCCATAAAACAATTAAAGTACATGATTATATTCTAATTTATTCCCCTAATCATGGTATCCCAGGAACACGAGACACTAAGTGGAAAGACCGCCCTGATGCCACAGTGCAAAATGAACACATGAATACATGCTATGGATCAAGTTTATGCAATCTGACCTCAGGTATGTTTTTTGGGAGGCTGGAAGAAACCCTGGAAATGCAGACACCATGCAAAGCTCCATACTTGTGCTCAGAAGCAAACCAGGGACCCTGGAAGTGTGAGACAACTAAGTAGTTAACTTTTCAGTTTGACCGCTACTATAACGATTGCAGTTCACTATTGCATGAATTCTACTCCTATTCTACATATAAGATGAAAATTCTGTGGGTGTCTGGAAAACCATCCCTGAAGGTGTGAGTTAATTAGTAGCTGGTCATTTGCTGTTAGTAAGCGTATAGGCTTTGGTGGGAGGCTTGTGTACAATAGTTGGCTTCTGGTGCACAGGTCTGTTCTTGGGTTTTCTCAGTTGTCATTCCTTAGTGGCATCAGCAAAGAGTAAGAAGCCGGAGAAGGTACTGTCGTCTTCGCTGCTGGAATAAATCCCATTCCAGTCCCGCAGTGTCTCCAGCCACACCTGGTCCCCGGAGGTCAGTCGAATCAGTGCCATGTTGGAGGCTTGGTCGATGTCCTGGCCATAGAGGGAGTCTCGGGTGCGCAGTTTGCGAACCCCGTTCACGACCAAGGCGGCCCGTAAAGGACGACTGCGGACTGTGATGTAGTAGGAAAACACGTAGATGCCTCCGTAGGTGCAGTTAAATTTGCTGATGTAGGGGTCCCAGTGTCCTTCCTCGTTGTAGATGACTTTGTCAAATTTGACCGGGTGGCCAGGCGGAGGGAAGGATCTGCTGGGGAAAAGTCCGACACTAAAGGCTGAGCGTTTCTGAACAAAGGGTTCTCCTTTTGAGCCCTTCATTCCCCTTTGGCCACGTACCCCTTTCAGACCTCTCATTCCTTTCATGCCGTGCATGCCTCTTTGCCCTGGTGGTCCAGGTGGTCCTCTTTTACCTGGGTCTCCCTGTGGACCTTGAGGGCCTGTATCTCCTTTTTGGCCAATTACTCCGGGAGGTCCATCTGTGCCATTCATGCCTGGCTTGCCCGTGTCTCCTTTAGGTCCTGGAGGCCCAGCTTCACCCTTGGTACCCTTTTCACCCTTTTCCATCGTTCCTCGTTCCCCTATTTCACCTTTTTCACCCTTTGACCCTTTTATGCCATCTTGTCCAGCAGGTCCCATTGGTCCCTGCAGGCCAATGTCTCCCTTATCTCCCTTGCTCCCATTCTGGCCAGGTTCCCCTCGGCTTCCTAGTTCACCTTGTAATCCAGGCAATCCAACATCCCCTTTGTCTCCTTTAAGACCTGGTTCACCTGGTGACATCAAAAAAGAGGCACAAATGTGCTTACCAATGACACTAAACAAGAGATCAAGATTCACAGGACAACACACCTTTATCTCCTGGTTTGCCAGCAGAACCTGGTATTCCTGGAATGCCCTTCTCTCCTGCTTGTCCTGCATCTCCTGAAGGACAAATAGGGATGTCAATTAAATTTTTCATAGCTGTGCAACAAAAAAGTAGATCTCAATGCTACATGATGGATAAAAGGCTATTGGTAGTTATTATGACTCAATCAAAGGGGAAATCAAAAGCTGACATCACTCATCATGGTTTTAGCACCTTCTCCACAAGGGGCTCAGACAAATTAAACAATAGCATCAAGAACAGTCATGATCAGACTCACCCATCTGATCTTTGGCAACTTATTCCAGACAATTCTATCACGTTAAAATTGTATGGTTGTGGATTAAACCTTTATAGGACTTTGAAAACCTGCTTAGGTATAACGTTCCCCAACCTTTTTCTCCCTGCATTCCAGGAGATCCAGGAAGTCCTGCTGGTCCTGTTGCTCCCTGAGGTCCCATCTCTCCCTTCTGTCCTAGAAGGCCTGACATGGACAGAAAGAACAACAGACAGGAAATGTTTCAGGGTGGACAATCAAATATTGCAGTTATTTTAAATCTAAATCCATATCCATCAGCTTGACTCCTTACTCCAACCTTATGTAGGGGCAATACACTCTTGGTTTTGTGGACCAACAACAACTAAAATTTAAACACAGTATATTCCATCTAAATATTTACTCAATATTTATCGCTGAAATGGATGATTTTTGGAGTGCCGGTCTTCTGGAATGTTCACCACCTCTAGCTTTCATCTCAGCCTCTACACTGTATCTTTCATTTCCTCTGTCTGACCTGGCGACCCCTTCTCTCCGATGGGTCCTGGAGGGCCCCTCTCTGGTGGACAGCACTCACAGAAGTTGAAGAAGCACTCGTTGTAGTCCAGAGTGTAGTTCCGTGGACCCATTCCGGGTGGCAGCATGGTCTCTGTGTGGTAGTCAGGTGAATAGGCATCGCTGGAGTAGGTGCTGCTCTCGGTGGAAGATGAATATGAATCCGTGAAGGATTCTGTGGTCTCCTCAGGCAAAGTGCTGCTCCAAGGAATGGGGGCCATGGTGGTGGTGAAACGGACACCCAGGCGGGTAGGTGGCGCAGAAGATGTTTCTGCAGCCTGAGTAGGTTTCTTAGTAGGCTTAGCATATAGTCGCTGTGAGTTTATGGGTGACGCTGACGTATCGGCCCCTGCTACCACCACTGAAGCCATCACAAGGATGACCAGGCAAAGCGAACTGGCCATTTTGTTGAGGAATGTGATGAGTAGCAGATTATAACCTAAAGCATGTGAAAGGAGGTTAGAGGGTTTTAAATACTAGAAAACCTTGTAGATATTTAGTAAAACTTTATGTACTATTATAATCAGATACAATGAGATCTTATTATACTGTGTATATATATATAAAAACGTATTTGTACGCGATTGTTTTGTTTTAAGGTAAAGATTACAATTCTGGTGAGGGAATGATGGACATTTTTATAAAGGTTTCTACTTTGTTGTTCTGGGAATTTTACCGCTATGAAAATTCTGCGATGCTAGCAACATTCTTTTCCTGGTTTAAAAGGTGAAAAATGAATTCTTGTTGATGTGAACACAGGGTTTTTGTCTGGAATTTTTTTCTTATTTCTCCTCCTTTTACCATCAAACAAAATTTTGCTAGTTTGCTGATTTGGCTCGTTTATTGCTAAACTAAGGACATGAACATTAGTTTAAAATATTGTATGTAAAGTATGTAGTAATTATTTAAAAAACGATTATACTAAGCCCAATTAGTATTCAGGTTCACATGTTCTTTTTTTTTTATTTGTCATTTTCATTTGGTGCCATTCGACGCAATTTGCTTGCGTTAAATAGGAAAACAAGACCTCCCTTACCTTTGTCGGTTCACTTCTTCTGGCGTCTTCTTCTGCCTCGTCTTCCTAACATGAGAGAGAACAACTTCGTAGCTTCCACCTTTTAACAGCCTGGGCCTCTGCATTCCCCTGGGCCTGTCCAATAACAGGCTGTTCAGCTTGAGTGCCATGTGGCGTGTCCTTGGCATGGATTCGGGGGTTGCGATACCTGAGGAGAGGAGGCTAATGTGATGCTTTCGAGGCCATATCGTATCAATCAGCCTCATTCCCAGGCATCCTTGGCAAGGAAGAGAAATCCTGCGTTAATTTAAATTTGTGCACTCGAACGCATGTGCAATCTTCGATTTTTAGATGACTGCAATTATTAATACAGGAAACGTTGGTGCACCCTTGGGACAAAACGACGCATCATGTTAAGATAAAAAAAACAATTGGTTTGTATTTTTTTTTATAATATATATATACATACTGTATATACTGTATATGCAAAGGGATGTTAATGTTTGCATCCAAGATGGTGTTGAATGGAAACAAAAGGAAAATTTTCAAATGCATGTATATTTAGGTCAATTTTTCTTTTGTTTTCATTCAAACATGCAAACCTTTGCATGTGTAACTTCAGAAAGGCTGCTAGCATATTCCTCGAAACAAAACAAAAAAATCGAAATGCTAAGCAAAAGGTTCAATGAGTCATAGTTTTCCCAAGGATCAAAGAGATTTAGGAACTTGGGGGATTTTAGTCTAGCCTCTGTAGCCATGTACACTTGGGAGTGCAAGGTCTCATACCTAACACCCCTTCAAAAAGCACCACCGAATGCTAACCCCTTCACCAGAAACGCACACAATCGACTTTTGAGAATAGTAAATAAGGAAAAAATTCCTAAATGAACCCTGGGGTGAAGACTTTCTGGCGAGACGCGGCATGTTTTTCAAGGCTCCCTGTCCGTTTGGCAGAAGCTCAAAGGGAAGCTCGATAATCAAAGCCGACGAGAGATTGGACCACAAAACAAAGCCGTGGCCACATTTCTGAAGCCCACCTAAAGGAAATGTAGCACTTGTGACTTTTAGACTCCAGAAGGGTTACAGTAAGGGGAAAAGTGTTGGTTTTAGATGGTGTATAATGTTCATATGGTTCAGGGACTTCATATCTTGACTTCAAATCCGATCCGTACGAGAGAACACTCGCAACTCAGATGGTTTCGTTGATTGCATTGCATTCATTAATTTGCTGGATGAACGCAAGATTTCAAGATTTTAAGATAGGATGACCTAACACAGCCTCTAAAACTAAATTCTGATTGGTATTTTGGCAGCAAATCAAATCACTTTAATGTTAATGTTCTATAGTGGTTTCTATCGAAACAAGGACTTGTACAGCAGACGTGCGATGTGAACGCATTACTGTTACAGTATTTAGCAAAACTTTGTGTAAGATTTTGTTTTATTTAACATTTATGGAAGGAGTCTCCAGTGCAAGAGCTTTGTACCAATCAGAATAAAAAGCTGTTATGAAGGATTTGCATTTTATTACCTTTAATAGAAAGACAGATGGTTTATAGCTGCTATAACATAAGCAATAACAGGAACTAATTCGTTTCATGGACACAACATTAAATGTGACAATAAATGAAAAAAAACACTTTATAAGAAAAGAATTCACTACAGAATGGCATCTTGTATCGTTGGCTGTAGATCTTAAAGCTTTACTCATTTACTCAAACTACAAACGATAACAAATGTCTAAGTGCCTACGTTGCAACAGACTCTAAATTAGTTTGTTTTCCCCTCAACGTAGAGTTTAAATAATTTAATTCAATTCCAATTAGAGTTGAATCCATATTCCTGAACGTATACACGCTTTAGCGCTCTCATCTTTCAGTTCCCCTCCTATTACTCCAGCAGACTCAAGGGCGCCATTTGGGAGGACAGAACGGTTACCTGAGCTACAGATACCTGCTTTCTTTCTCTCTCGCTTTTGCTCTCTCCCTACAGGCTCCTACAGAGGCCGCAGAGATCAAAACCCGACGAAAGATCTTTTACGTGCCTCTGCCTCTCAGTGGGTTTTATTTATTCAGTCCTTAGAAATCCTTTATCCTTAAAGACCCCTTCAGATTTGCAACCAAATGCACAGGCAGAGAAACTGTTATGAAATGTAATGTTTCTAAATCATCATAAGTAACTTTATTATTTATTCACCACAATTGTTTTTTTTGTAATTAAGAATTTTTGAATTAACAAATACAGGTTTTAAACATCTCGCTGATTCTTTGCTGTGAGATTATTATAATTATTATTTCAATGTTTAAATGAAAAAATGCTTTGGTAGAAAATATATAGAGGCCATCTAGAAAGTCATTATTACTTTTATTTATTTTTTCATATTCATTTTCAGGCAATTCTCAGTCACTTCATTTCAATTAGTGGTTATTTATTTAATTTTTTTTATTGAGCAGATATGTAATAAATTACTCTACCGACGTGTACATAAACATAAACCACCTTTTTAGGAACAAACTCATCCCTTTTCTTTGTTTTAGTCCTTTCCAGCAAAGACATCATCAATAAACACCACATGGGACAGCGTCATTGGGTGACTGAATATGGAAAGCCAAATGGGTCGTAATTGTGGCAAATGCGATCTGTTTTTTGGGGCAGGCGTCTAAGAGCTTTTAAGATTAACAGCGTTCATTGTCAAAAATGACATGTACAAACATTTGGATCACGTGAATTGATAGCACTCACGTTTCAGAAAAAAGGCTTTACAGCAGTGGATCCCAACAAGTTCTTCACCGACCTGGCTGTCCATGTTCCGTGGAGGGTCCGCATATTTTCGCACCCAATAACGTGCATATTATTAGTATTATACAAATTATATGATTTCATTACATATACTGTATATAAAAAATTAAACTGACCATAATGCAGAATCAGAGGGAGCTTAATTTATTGATGGCAAAAAAAATAAAATACTGCAGCTAAAACGAGTGTGGAACAAATTGACAAACATTTTTTATGTTTTTTTAACAAAACTCCATGCAAACAGCGAAAGTCATTCGAATGTAAATAAACATTAAATTTTAATGGCTGAACATAAACTCTTTTTCAATTCTTTCTTTTCGCGGCCCTGTTCCAAATGATCCACAGACGCGTATCTGGTGTTTATGGACCCCTGGATCACATCTCCTCTGGTCCATTTGATGCTAGTCTTCCCTGGATTGGACCTCTTTGGCCTTCCACGTGTCAGAGTTTGGAGGATGGTGTGGTCCGCACCCCGCACAGGCCACTTCATCCCCATTGTTGGAATAAATGCGCACTGAAAGGGGTTCCTCAGAACGAACCGGGACATTATTGCAAAGAGAAATAGAGATAATTGGATATATTTCGTCTCGATTTGCAGTATTGCTTGTTGACTACAGGCTGTAGGATTTCTCTTTTTTTATTACAGACATCTTTCGCATCATTCGCAGCATCTCCAAGATCCGAGAAACTGCGGTGCGTAAAAAGCGCGTTTCCTTTCCAAGGGCACGGGGATGACAGCAGAGCGTCGGAGCTCCTGGCATTTCCCATTCTGCATCATGGCAGTGATTTAAAGCGTGCGTGTGCGTGTGTGTGTGTGTGTGTGTGTGTTATGAGTGCACAGTCGTCAGTGTGATGATAGGAGACGTAATGACGCTGTTGTCTCTCTTGGGTCGCATCATGCGTTATTTCTTGCTCCGACCGGAGACGTTGTTCCTGTTGTGCATCAGCCTGGCCCTATGGAGCTACTTCTTCCACACGGACGAGGTGAAGACCATCGTCAGGTCCAGCCGCGACGCGGTCAAGATGGTCAAGGGCAAAGTGGCCGAGATGATGATGATGCAGGACGTGAACGGCGGCGGCCTGCACGTGATGGATGGTGAGTTCTCCAAGACCTGGGGCTTCAAGAGTCACAATGTGGCCGTGTACTCCATCCAAGGCCGCAGGGACCACATGGAGGACCGCTTCGAGGTGCTCACCGACCTCGCCAACAGGAGCCACCCATCCATATTTGCCATTTTTGATGGACATGGTGGCGAGGTAAATGAAAAAAGGATAATGTTTATGCTGCATATTTGACACACATGAATGAGGTTCCTGTACAGTAATACACACAAGGAATCATCCATCATGACCCTAGACACACAATGGTACTGATGTGTGGATCAGGTGGTGCTTTGGGCCATTCATCCGCAGGGACACCAGTTTTTTTGTCTAATCATTTTCTCTCAGTCTTCATAGGAAAAGGGTCAAAATTATAGCTCAAGATGCTTAAAAGTTAAGAATAAATATCACAACCTTATGCATTAAAACATTTGCATTACCCGTTTCATATCCTGTAACATCTGCTTCACTTTAACCTGCGCTTTAATGTTATCAAGGGTTGACAATGTAGTCAAGTAAAAGTTGTGAAGGTCCAATTACATGAATGTCCTTGTTTTGACATGAACGGTGGCCTTTTAAATCTTGATCATATCTAGGTCATAGCTATAAATAGGACAATTTGAAGTGGCTATGTTTGGATTTGTACTGGCGATTATCATTGTTGACCAATGCCAAACACTCACAGATACGGATTAGAAATCTGTTTTAAACTTGGAGAGAAAATAAACGTACACTTTTCTGTGCCCGGGTTTTGATCCGAATCTCAGTCCACCACTTGACGACCCCTGGTTCAAAGCGCACAGACTTGGGATCCCGCTTTTGATCAATCTGTTCAGATAATCACAGAGAGCCAAAGTCTCATTCGGAGAACAATGCCTTCACTTAAACGAGCTAATCTGAGAGCCAGTGAAATCCCTAGACAATCGTATTTGTTCATAGCTTCCCTCCCCCAGTCTCTAAAACCATCTGCTTCTAGCCCTCCAAACCCTTAGTTCCTCTAGGGATTATACCAGATGCTCAGCATTCATTCCATTCTAGATATTTATCAGTTTAAAGTTACCCTCTGTTCTGAGATGTTGCTGAGATTGTGGATATCGTCCGCTGAGAGACGGAGCCCTAATGCCACATTGTTTTACAAGAATAAACTCACAAGCCGGAATGTTACAAAGACTATACATGTTCTCAATCACGTAGGTTGATGTAGAGCCATCAAACTTAGGAAATTATGAAATTCATGTGTAAGTTTATTGCCTATAAGTTCGTTCCTTATAACTTTATCTTTAATGAGTGGCAACTGTGGCATGAAAAAACCTCGAAAGGAACTCATCTGGGTGGCACCGAATGTCAGCTTGTCAACTTCATCATAGTTTAAAATATATCGCATTTCCGCCCAAAAGCCTTGAACAATTTATTAAAATGGACATAATGTTAGCGGAGGGAGGTTTAGTAGTTTTTTTTATTCAAGATGGCATTAATGGTTGCAATACTGAGATTGTTTTGAGTTTTCAGTATAATGCAGTTAATCCTTAATTGCTCAGTTTTATGCTTGTGATGTATTTTATCTCTGTCTTCTGGATAAAATGTTCCATCATATGAATGCAGTTGAATAATTAGTCTTCATGTGCCCAGAGTCGGCCATGTTTAAATTTACAGTATTTGCACTAACGGCTCTGTTCTGGTGTCTGTGGATAAGATGGCAAGATGTCTTTCAGGAAAAAGTTTTTCTCCCCCCAACCAAAAAGACCACAGTTTCACCTTCATGTTTTTTTTACTGGCTCACAAAACCGAGTTTCGTGAATTCAGAGGTCCGGATAAAATAAATGACCAGCTGTTTTTCATGTCCCTCATACTTTCCCTTTTAGGGAATTAGCAATCCTGTTGAAGAATTGTCTCGCATAATGCTGTGTCAAAAGGTCAAACATCATTAAATCTAATGAGTGAGAATAAACATTCATCTATCACTGTGATGAGATGCTCTGTTTCTCTGCTGCTCTTTAAAAAGCAGTAGGATTTGTAAAATAAATACGTTCTCCTACATTAGTTACAAAATGACCAACCACTGATGTCAGGAGCCTGGTATTTTTTTTCCAAACAACTTAAAAAAAAAACCTCTGATAAATGGCTTGATTTGAATCCTCGCTATTATTGGAAACCATTAATAATTGGAAACTACCATTCCAGGACCTCTGACCGTACATTTATCACATAATTAATATCCAGAAATATCTTCTGAATACCGTCACGTGTGTTGAATAAAGTTGGCCCGGCTGATTCTGGAAAAGAAGTCGAGGCTACGTGCGTGGAAATATGAGATCCACACAAACACTTGGGTTATAAATAACCGGCAGATGGACTTTCAAATGTTACATCATTCGATGGATGTGGAGTCTTGTAGAATGGCATGTGAAGTCTTTGAGGACGAGATCTCAGAAGACATCAGCTGGACATCTTGTGCAAACTTGAAGCCGTCTGCTTATGGCATGGCATGCGACTCGCACTGTATTTGTATATATGCTCGTATGTATCCCACACTTCTCAAATGAGCTATCAAGATTGCTTTACGCTCCTGAGAGGTGAGACCAGGTGCAGGTGGACACATGGCATTTTCCAAATCAATGAAGGCGATACCAGTCTTATCTTGGCATTATTACAATTTGGCATGATTTGAAAATAAAATGGCATTACATGAATTTTAAAGTCGATCCAGACAGTGTGATTTGTGTATAAAGGTCACCTCAGGTCATACCTTTCCCAAATCCATTGTTGTTCACCAAGTAACATTGAGATTGCTTCATTATGTCAATGTGACACAGATGACTCAAAGCCACAGAGAAAGAAAATAACTACACAAATAACATACGTGTGTGTGTGTGTATATATATATGTATATATATATATATATATATATATATAGTTTTCGAAAAACAGCATTGCTGCAATTCTTTCCACTCGAGTCCCAATATTAAAAGCACAAGGAAACATTTAGTAGATGCCGAACATGTAAACCATCTTTCGCTCCTATTTTAGCAAGACCCATACAACACAGTGTGTGTAAATAAATTCAGGTTTGCGGTTGTTATTTTTATTAATTTGCCTAGTTGACTTTTTTATTCATGTTTCCAGGCAGCTGCTGATTATGTAAAGGCTCATCTGCCCGACGCTCTGAGACAACACCTGCAGGCTTCCGAGCGGGAGAAGAAGGACAGCCAACTTTCGTTCGCCTCCATCCTGGAGCAGCGTATCCTTGCTGTAGACCGGGACATGGTGGAGAAGTTCTCTGCCTCTCACGAGGAAGCGGGTAAGCTGGAAAAGAACCTCCTGAAGAATCTTAAAGTGCACAAGATTTGAAATCTGTTTTAGAAGCAAATGGACTGAATAGGATGAAATCCGTTTGTAGGTACGACGTGTTTGGTGGCTTTGTTGTCGGATCGAGAGTTGACGGTGGCGAACGTGGGTGACTCACGGGGCGTTTTGTGCGATAAGGACGGTAACGCCGTGGCTTTATCTCACGACCACAAACCCTATCAGCTGAAAGAGCGCAAGCGGATCAAACGTGCCGGTGAGAATGAGAGAAAATGCGTAGAAGGATTTATCATCGTGATTTTTTTACGTGTATGTCTTTTTTTTTTCAGGGGGCTTCATCAGCTTCAACGGCTCATGGCGAGTGCAGGGCATCCTGGCCATGTCGCGCTCGCTGGGCGACTATCCACTGAAGAACCTCAACGTGGTGGTCTCTGACCCTGACGTGCTGACCTTCGACCTTGACAAACTACAGCCGGAGTTCATGATCCTGGCTTCAGACGGCCTGTGGGACGCGTTCAGCAACGAGGAGGCCGTACGATTTGTCCGCGAACGCCTCGACGAGCCGCACTTCGGCGCCAAGAGCATAGTGTTACAGTCGTTCTACCGTGGCTGCCCCGATAACATCACCGTCATGGTGGTCAAGTTCAAAAGCGACAAGAACGGAGACTAGAGCTTTATTATTTTTTCCTTTAGAACTTTTCTATAGAAACACATGCTTCCTAAGAATATCGTTTTTTTTCTTCCCAGACGTGCCAAACAGACAACCTTTTCCTCTAATTTAACCCGAGAAACGCCCAGTGAACTGGCAACTGATCATGCATCTATTTTTTTATTTCATATAAAAATATTAAATTCTGCCTGAACATATCATATGGGTCTTGGCTACAATACATGGATGCTGCTTCTGATCTGCTAACGCTAGTAGTGCTCGGGTTATAAAAACGAATCCTGGTGTTTAAAATCGAATAAAGGAAATCATTCGGCTTTCTGATTTTTTTTTGTTGTTTGTAGAAACCAGTTTTGGCAACGATTTAATAACGTATTCGGTTTACACAGTCAGATTCGGATTAAAGCTCTGGCTTGTTCAGGTAAGTGTGGTACAGCTCTAGATGTTCTGATTAATTATTTTGGATTAAAAGTGGTTTAAACTGTGCACTGAAGTGAAGTTATTACAATACACTCATATGGGATGTAGCCCAATCTCAAAGGAAGTGATGCCACACTAGCTCAGGCAATGACACCTCCACACCAAGAGAGGGCGGCGTTTCCGAATCTGACACTTCCTGTTTTGTTCTGTGAATTGAATCAGGACTCATTGTTATACAAATGTCTATTAAACAAAAACTAAAAAAAAGAACTTGCTGCTTACAGGTCAAGTATTTACATTCATAGTATTTGGCAGATGGCCTTATCCAGAGCAACTTACAGTTATCTCATTTGTTGGGCCTTGTTTAAGACCTCAGCTTGGAAGTGCTGGGATTTAAACTCGCCTCCCTTCAGATCAAGTCTTGACTACTGAGCTGCCACTACCCTTGAACAGGTCTCATTTCTAGACATATCTACACTTATCACTTATGAATACTTATGCAAGACACTGTATAATCCAAGCAAAAAAAAAAAAATGGTCAACTTGCCAATCTCAATGTAACTGGTCAAGTTATATAACAAATAATTAATTACCCAGTAGTAACAACTGAGTAAATGAAAGTATTATTCAAAATACAGGGCTACAAAATGTGTACACAGTGCTAGGTAAGTAACATAATGGATATTACAGCAACAAATCTATATGCAAATTGGTGCATCCCAATCCCTGAGAGTTCTTGTTGATTCATGACTAGGTTCCTGGCAGTGGTGCTCATTCCATCATGGCCCCAGTGTCAGGAGGGTTTTCTCAAAATAGTGCCTGTGTTGTAGATCCAACTATTTGAACTATTCACAGCACTGACTCCTGTTACTTCGACTCATAAAAAGTCCTCACTCGCACTCTGTGCTGTTACTGGAACTGACCACAATGATTAGTTACAAGGGACCGGTATAAAGCTGAACACACATACACACTCTCACACTCGGCTCACGAGGTCTCTTTATAGACGCCTGGGCTTTTGTAGAACAAGCTTGTTGAAGAATATGGGTCAGTGTGGTCTAAGATCTTCCACCGATGCGCAAATGCTTTGCCTCGGTTCAACAGGATCGATGTGCGAGGACTTGACCAGGTCTTTCGAAATGACCCCAGCTATTCGGGTCTTCAAGAACGGGATGTGCCTCGTTTCACGCCTGAAGAGGTGCCTGGGTGTCTCCAAGGAGCAAAGAAAGCGCAGCTCGCCAAGGAAGATCAGGAGAAGCAGCTGCAACTGTACGGCGCTTGTTTTTGTCGAGGACCTGGCTGGAGGAGTTTGGATGACGCCAGAGGAAAGCAGAGGAAGAACATGAGAAGGATGAAAATACAGACTTTGGTTTCACCTTTAAGATCATCATGTGATGTTATCGGTGATGACGCTTCTGTAGTGGTCTAGCAATCCTGAAGGCCAGGAGAGGAAACGTGCATGGCTGGAATCATGTGATGCATTAATTCCAGTGTGAAGCATTTGTTTTTTAATTCCTTTAATTTTTGGAGTTGAGGAAAGTGTTGGACCAGAATTCAACAGTGTCATTAGTCCAACATTCATTCCTTTCTACTTTCTTTCTTTCTTCCTTTCTTTCTTTGGAATCTTGGGAAATGATTTGAGGACTTTTGGGTATGAAAATGTAGTATGTCAATTTATGTAGATTTATATCCAACAAAGCTTTACATCTATGGAAAATTTCAGGCAGGTTCCAAAGAATCTTTTGGCTAAAAAAAAACCCTGTGTATTTTGATCATTTTGGTCCACAAACATTTAAACCGAACCTGAAGAAATTTGAGAAGTTTACTTTCTCTACCAGTTTGCTTACTAAAACGAGGAGTGATAAATGTATGAATTAATGACATAAACATTATAATTTCAGTGCGAGACAAAATGTTTTCCTGCCTAAACACGTCTTCAAAAAAAGGTTTCTCGAGAAATTCTTGGCTAAATAGATTTTACATAGCGAATCAATCAGGGCTCCCCACAAAACCTTTGGCTCTAAAAGAACCAACCAAAGAACCATTCAGGGTCTTCGGTTTAAATTTGGACACAAATGTCAAGCATGAGAATTTTTTTCACCCACCGTATTAAATAATTGAATGTATGTCGTGATGCACGATAAATAAGTAAAGCAGGAAATGGACCCAAAATAAACATAGTTTGGGCTATTAAGTTCTATGTTTTGGAGCTAATGGTGGCCGTGTAATGGAAGTATAAGATATACAGCACTTCCTGAGGGAGTCACCATAATACTTTGACCCCTTCGCCTTATCATAAAGCTCTAAAATGTGATAAGTGAGCTAGGACATGGGTAATAAATCAACCAGTGAGGAGGAAAAATCAACACTTTGTTTAAACAAGGCAGCAAGCTTGAGTTCCTGCACATGGGCCTAAAAGGATCGAAATTCCCCGATGCTCGCATTCTCCTCCTGGGCCTGGATGGAGCCGGGAAATCTACGCTCCTCTTTAAACTCAAGTATGACGAGTTCTTTCAGACTGTCCCGACCATCGGCTTCAACGTGGAAATGATGGAAGCGAAGCAGAACAGAAAGAAGATCACTCTAACTGTATGGGACATCGGAGGACAGGAAAAGATGAGAAAGTACTGGAAAAGTTACTACGAAGACACAGCCGGGATCCTGTTCGCTGTCGACTGTGGGGACCGGAGGCGTTTGGATGAGGCAAGGCGAGAACTGGATCGTGTGCTGAAGAACGAGCACCTCCGAGGACGTCCTGTAGTCATTCTGGCTAACAAGCAGGATAGAGAAGGAGCCTTGACTGCAGCAGAACTCACAGAGGCATTTAACCTGAGGAAGATCTTCAGCGACAGGGACTGGTTCGTTCAGCCGTGTTCAGGGAAGACCGGCGCTGGAATTCCGGAAGGGTTCAGGAGGCTGGCGCACCTGGTGAAGACCACCTCAGACAACAACATTAAAGAGACGGTGAAGTATTTAAAGAAGTCAGTGAGGAAGTAACAGTTGAACCAGTCGTGGTTCTGTGATCCAGAACTTGTTATAGATCATTAAAATATACAGAACCTGTGACCATGGAAAAATGTTTATTGAAGATAATTAATTCATGAAAATGTACTTATTGTGAATCATGTGATCTGTTTTTCATTTTACTTTTATTTTACTTCACAATCGTATAACTTCTTTCATACAAAATTGTGAAAATGTTTTCCAAATGTTCTTCATCATTCAGTTCTTCACATTCAGTGGAGCGTTAATTTTCACCCGATGAGTGAATTTCTTGAATTTTGTATGACTTCTATTTATTTATTTATTTATGTAAACCAACGAATATCTACATGAATCATGTGAACGGTGTACTGATCAAAGGCCAAGGTCCAAGTTTCAGTTTCAAGCTGAATGTTCAGGTTTTGTTTTTTTTCTTTCTTTTCTTTCAGTGTTCACTGTATTTTTTCAACTCTTTCAAATTTGATTGTTAAAAAAAGTGTTTTCAATTAACATTAAAAACATTTTTAAAAATCCTATTTTTGTATATAATGCATATAAAGATATAATCACAGCACTTGGTCAATGATGTAGCCATTTTAAACACAAGATATCAAACTTATTCTGACCAAATATCCAATCATTCCAAACAAATTATTAAATTAATAAAGACCAGAGTGTATAATTTATTCCTAAATGATTATCTGATTTTTTTGGACCTTGGTATCCAATTTATTTCACCAAGATTATCAGAGTATCTGATCAGTCCTTCCTAGAGGATTGGATTTACTCCAGAGGATCAGATTTATTCCAGCCAGATTATCTGATCACTTTGGACTAAGTATCAGATTCACTTGCCAGTAACTTTTATCAGATTAGTTTTAACCACATTACCTGGTTTATTCTGACCAGATTATTTTTCAAGAACACATTCAACACATTCAATTCACGGATCTTAAGACGAATTCCTGATCTTCTAGAATGTGGAAAAACTGAACATTGTGGTGATGTTCTGCGTGACCCCCCACCTCCAAATCAAAACACTTCAATGCGACATTGTGTATAAATCACTGGTTTATTTAGTACAAAAAAAGGCCAAAGGCAAAGGCATAGAAAATGAACACACGGTTTAAAAAACAAAGGCACAATAAATTAGAACAGCTGCTCCTCTGCCACAAGAAATAGAAAAGTCTTTTGACTGTGGCTGTGAGACTTTGAGAGAATTTTATTGGTTTGTGATCCACATGCGATCACGTATGACACAATCAGTGGTCACGAGTTTAAAAAACAAAAAAAAAAATAAAATAAAAAAAAACACATTTTACACCAATTCAATAGTAATGTGGGGTTCAGAGTTTGTGCTCCAAAAACCTGGAGCATCCAGTGTGAGGGAACTTATTTGATGATTTGACGCCCTGCCTGTGTATGAGAACACGTTTACAGGGCAGTTAACCGTTTTATTTTGTAGGCTACGGCAGAATCGGATTCTTGGAATCAGAAAACACCACAGGAAACGAGACCTGAAACAGACAAAAATAAACTATATGAACACACAATTCATAGGCACACAATTGTCTTTGGATGCAGTGGAACATGTTCAAATAGGAAGCGAGTCAAATATCTCCTACTAAGGAGCTCAAACCTTAATGAATCCTTACTAGCTGCAGAATTTATAGAAACCCAAAATGATTATATTTCAGGTTTATTCTTAATTTTAAATACAAAAAAAATACAAAATCGAAAAGATTAAGGTGCAATTTAGAAATTTTACCACCACTCCTTGGTATTTGGTCCATGACGTGTCCATGTCAAATATAAACAGACCAGGTTTTAATATGAACCAGGCGATCAGGTTTTAATCTGGCCCGGGCGAACAGGATTATTTATGGTTTATTATGGTTCCTGGACCACTAATTCATTGCCAAAGGGTAATTCAATAAAAAAAAAAGAATATTTTGTAATAAACAACAGTTTTTCTGACCAGTCGACAGGAAGCGTCAGACAAAAGAGCAGAGCTTTTGCGTCCTAAATGGGTTGGTGCTGGAGGACACGCCGGTGAGCAGCGGATCCTGGGGAGCGTTCTGCATGCAGAACTGCTGGAGCTCCGCCGCCGCCTGAGACACCTGCAGCACAAGGAACAAAACGAAGAAGACCTACAGCATTACAACTCCGTGACACCAAATTCTCCGTACCGATCGGTCAATGATTATTTTATAAACACCGGCTAATCCAGTTTATATTCGGGGAAGGAGTCTCCAGTGTCAGCTCTTTAAAAAAAGGTTTGCTGGGGTTTTTCGATCGATTTCAAGGAAGGAAAGAAAGTCAAATAAAGCTGCTGAGGACACGTCTGTTTACAGCTGCCACAACACAAACAGGAAATACTAACAACAATACCCAGTTATTTACAGTTTAAAGGCAGTTTTTTTGTATTGATAACACCTACACCCTGCTGTAGTGTAAGAGGAATAAAACACTGCTGTTGTAGAAACAAAAGCAGCCAAGGCAGAAAGGAAACCGGAAATCAGAGTCCATTCGTGTTCAAACCAGCGCCCTTTAACACACGTCACTTCCGGTGGGGTCAATACTACATTAATGTTTTTAAATGCTAGTTGTTGTTTTTTTTGTTTTTTATATAAACTAATCAAGGCTCGCGCTATGAAAGCTAAAACAGCGTTATCTATTGAACCTAAAATCTCGTAAGGCTAGCTCGGCTAACAGTTTTGCTTCTTGGCTACAAAGATAAGATCGTTTATAATCTTAGCATTGAGACGATGTGCTCGGATTAATGGACTATAATCGGATTTTGATAAGAATAAATGTTTAAAGTGAATCCAGACCCCGCGATTAGACGCGCTTTGATACACCCCAGGCCTACGCCCTTATCCGGCTGGGCGAGTTAGCATTTCGCTAACTTAGAATCCAAGCACCGAGAACCGAACAAACTTTCACACCTTCACCCTGTTGATGTTCGCCTCGAAGCGCAGCTGCTGCACGACTTTCTTCATGGCGTTCACGTTGGCTGCTCCGGACATCGTGGCGGATTCTCGACCAAAAAAACCGCCGAAGAAACAGCGGACTGAACCGAGCGCTTTCCGTTATGTAGAATAAAAAAAATGGCCGCCGTAAAGTACGGAACGCCAAGAGGGTCACGTGAGTGCGGAAGGGCGCGGGGTTTAAACGAAACGTACTGTGTTCTTGAATTGTGAATAGAATAGAATAGAATAGAATAGAATAGAATAGAATAGAATAGAATAGAGGTTTGTTGACACACACAAGAAATTTGGTTCCAGCTGTTGGTGACAATACAGACATAAATAACAACACTATACATTCATCTTATAAAAACATTATATACAAGACAATACCAAATAAATAAGGAGAACAAGAGGATGGAGGGAGTATTCTGAGAAGCTAATGAATGAGGAAAATGAGAGAGAGAAAAAAAAAAAAAGAGAGAGAGAGAGAGAGAGAGAGAGAGAGAGAGAGAGAGAGAGAGAGAGAAGGTTGGATGGGGTGAAGCAGGAAGTGGATAGGATTAGTAAGGAGGAAGTGAGAGCAGAAATTAGGAGGATGAAGAGTGGAAAGTCGGTTGGACCAGATGTCCATGGAAGCATGGAGATGTTTAGGAGAGATGCAGTGGAGTTTTTAATCAAGTGAGAAGATGCCTGAGGAATGGAGAAGAGGTGCGCTGGTACTGATCTTTAGGAATAAGGGAGATGTGCAGACCTGCAGTAACTACAGGGGAATAAAGTTGATCAGTCACACCATGAAGTTATGGAAAGAGTAGTGGAAGCCAGGCTGAGAGAAGAGGTGACAGTTGAACAGCTTGTTCCAGATTGAATGTAATTCTGGAAAAGGTTTAGGTCCCTTATTTCTATATACATTCTGTATAACTGTCTGGTTCCAGGTTTAAGGCCACCAGTTAGCTCATGTAGATGAGATGGTGACTGGTGCACAAACCATAGTGTATATAAACACTATGCATGCATTATTACACATTTATCAGAATGTAATAAGCAAATCATTATTTTGTAGGGAAAACTAATAATGTACAATCTTTGTATATTTAATATATTAATTAAAGTTGTGTAATAGGTAGTGTCCAAACACCGTACACATCAAGTACCCTTGATCTAGGGTGCACTTTATAGGGAATAGGGAGGCGTTTCGGACACTATCTATATTTTTCTACTATATAGACCTAGAAGATGCGGCGCCATGGCAATATCGCTATGGCAACCAGACTAGACCAATCATCTGTCGCGTTCCGAAGGATGGCGTCAACGATTGGCTGGATGATCTGTCCGTCCCGAACGATTGGAGAGAGTTCATAATCGGTGGCCGCGTTCCAAATAGTGCAGTCCTCCCTACATAAGTGCAGTATAACAGAATATAAAGCAACGAGCACAAGCGCCCTTTTTAGTGCACTTAATGTGTAAAAGAGACGCGTTCCGCGTAACTTGTCCAACTCATTTAAAGTTTGAGTTCATTGGTGATAGGGTCGAGCGAGGGTTTGTTTTTAGCTATTATTTTTGATCAAATCTGGCATTAAATTAAGTTCGAAATAATGTTTTATTACCCAAATGTGCTTAATCACAGAACTGGATGTTTCGCCACAATATGGTGAGTTTTTACAATGATTAAAAATAAAGATGAATAATTTGAGTATATATTAAAATGGAAATATTTACTTGAATATCAAAGGTAAATTGTAGTTTTTTTTTAATCTCCGTCTTGCTTTTTAAAATGAGAAGATAATATTAATTAATTATTTTTGCGTCAATATTATTTTAATTATTTGTGCGTCAAAAACCTACATAACCGACAGAGGGCGCAATAACCAGCTAAACGAGTCTAATAGTATGACGCCTCCTGATACAGAGTGAATGTGTGTGTGTGTGTGTGTGTGTGTGTGTGTGTGTGTGTGTGTGTGTGTGTGTGTGTGCGTGTGAAATTCTCCTCAGGCTGGCGGCTACAAAGGCCAGAAAGATGAACCGGCGTGATCTGCTCAAGGTGAACGTTCAGAGCACATGGTGAGAATTTTTTGTACAGGCCAAAAGTTTGTGGACACCTGAGCATAAGATTGACACGCCCTTCGTTTGTAAAAACATCCCAAACCACATTTAGTCTCCATTTGCTTTTAATTATAACCTCCTCCACTCATCTGGGAAGATATTCATCCACCAGGGTGTTAGTAAAGTCAGGTTCTGATAAAGGTTTGTCAAAGAAGCACATGTGGCTGAAAAAGTCAGGTTTATATATATACACCTGACTAGTTAATCTCACAGCGCTGAGGGATTCTGGATTGTGTTTTTTTTACGTGTCGTAACCCTGCAGCACTGACATCATGAACTACGTGTTGGTGCGAGTGCCTCCTCTGGCTGCGGGTCTGCCTCGGCCTCGCTTCTCCCTCTACCTCTCCTCCCAGCTGCAGTACGGCATCGTGCTCGTCTTCCACCACCAGTGCCAGCTGCTCCTGGGTGTGTGTGTGTGTGTGTGTGTGTGTGTGTGTAGGGCAACAAATCTACACCATACACTATAGCCTTCATGTGTTTTCTTTCTTTACATGGATGAAGCTCAGGCTCTTAGTCTCACAACATTTTTCTTCCTCAGAGGAGATCCAGGGGGCCATCGACCGACTGCACCGTTACCATGTGCAGGTGCAGATCGACATGCTGCCCGAGGACATCAGGTCAGAGGTTGCACTCATCTGTAAATGATACGCCTATAAACGTTTTTCAGTTCGGCTCGTCTCATCCGGACATCCACAGCCGTCAGCTGTGCTCTTTGGGTGGGAGGGGCATGTGCGCTCTCTGTTCTGTCAATCACAGTGGCATTAGCCAATCACGGGAGTCCATGAGCTTGTGCATGCAGAAGAGGGCAGATGGCACTTTTCTTTCTTAATTTTTGTTTCATGCTCTTTCTTTCATTCGTTCTTTCGTTTGCTCTTTCGTTCGTTAGTTCTTTCTTTTCTTCTTACTTCCTTCTTCCTTTTTTTCATACTTTCCATCCTTCCTTACTTCCCGTATTTTCCATGTGAGATGGAGATATTATAGAGTTATGGAGATATTACGTTCCTTTGTTTCAGACAAACTCAAACACTTCCAGATGCTCTCGCTTTACTGACGGAGACGGAGGGAGCGAGGGATCCGTTCTTCGGGTCAATGGAGTTTGGTATGCCCAGTCCAAGTAGCCTCTTGCAGGTGAACATCTGTCCATCTGTCTGTTTATCTATCTATCTATCTATCTATCTATCTATCTATCTATCTATCTATCTATCTATCTATCTATCTATCTATCTATCTATCTATCTCTTGATTGACAGCTGGCTCAGGAAATGGGCGTGGTTTCTCCAGAGAGTCGGCTGTCTCCACCTTTGGAAGGTGAGCACGAACATCTCAAGCTGTGATGACAGAACTTCCTGTTCTGTATTTTTTTTTCTCTGTTTTATTTTTCCTTCCCTTTTTTTTCAGGCATCACAGCGAGTCAGGAGTCAATCACGATGACCGAGCAGGAGCCCGTTATCCTGCACGAGCCTGAGGTGCCGATGATTAGTGTTGCCATGGCAACTTGCTATAGTGAAATCTATAGTTGATTAAATTTTTTTTCCATGCTGTGGTTGCAGTTCGAAGGGGCGGAGCTACAGGAGATTGATATGATCGAAATGCTGCTGGAGCAACCAGATCATTTCCCTGAGGGTGAGAATAAATAAAAGTTGAAGCAATAAAGGAGTGTAGAGGTCAGGTGGAGGTCAGGGCAGGTTTTTCCCCCCAGGTGAGGACGAGAGAGAACGTGAGGCAGAACAGGCAAGGCAGAGGGAAAGAAGAGAAAGAGAGAGGGAAAGAGAAGGAGAAGAAGTTGAAGAGAGAGAGCGAGAGCAAGAAGCAGCAGAGATAGAGAGGACGAGGGATCTGACGGGGTCGACCCTCCTCATGGAGCCGTACGTCCACATCAGACAGAGGAAGACATCTGGACCGAAAGTCCTTTTTTTTGTTTGGAAAATGTGATTATTTTTTCTTCATCCACACTCAGGACCACTGAAGTGCCAAGCAGAGACATCGTGTCTGTGCTCGAGGAGATGGAGCTGCCTGCTGTGATGCCCGAGCCAGCTCAGAGAGAGAGGACCCCGGAGCCCATCCCTATTCCACCGTCCCCGCCGAGTCCAGACAGAAGGGAACACCGGAGAGAGAGTCCTCGCCTTCAGGAGGTTTGGAAAATACTGATTTTCCTCCACAAGGAATTTTATATTCTTAGAAGCTAATACCTCACTGAAGTCAGAAGGTTCCTCAATGTTTTCAGTTTCATTTTCAGTAGTGTCCGTCTTATTGTTTTATTAAATCACAGTACTCAGTAGTTTGCCTTTCGAATTCCACACTTCATTTTATTTTCAGTAGTTTTAGTTTTGTAAGTAGTTGTACTGTCAGTGGTTTCAGATTTTTATTTACAATGTCAGTAGTTTAAAGTTTGGTGTAGCTTCACTGTCAGTAGTTTTGTGGGGGTGGGGGTTGTTTTGGGGTTTACTGTTGGTAGTTTTAGTTTTATTTTTAATTTTTTAATTTTTTGTTTTACTGTCTGCCGTTTTTGTGTGTGTGTGTGTGGGGGGGGGGTGTTAAGTTGCACTGTCAGTAGTTTGTATTATTGTGGGTTTCACTATTAGTGGTTTTACTGTTATTTGTATTTTCACTGTCAGTAGTTTTAGGTTAATTTTAGATGTGCTGTCAGTAGTGACAGAGTTATTTTAGTTTCACTGTCTGTAGTTCTTGGGCGATTTATAGCTTCACAGTCAGTAGTTTTACGTTATTTTAGCTTGACTGTCTGTAGTTTTAGTGTTATTAGTAGATTCACTATCAGCAGTATGTAGCTTCACTGTCAGTAGTTTTTGGTTATTAGTGCCCTAATTGTCAGTAGTTTAAGGTTATTTGTAACTCTACTGCCAGTAGTCTTTTTATTTTAGTCAGTAATTTTTTTTGTCTACTTTCAGTAGTTCTGCTATTAAGCTCAATCGCCAATCATTTGAATTTCATATTTAGATTTATCAGTAGTTTTATTATAAATGTCCTGTTATATGTTTTAGTGAAACCTACAGCTTTCCTGTCCCAGTAGTTATGTGTGGGTTCACTGTCAGTGATTCCTCCTTGTCCCAGCTCGTCCCAGTCCCAGAGGCCCCTGCAGTGGGACAAAGAAGGAGGAAGAGGCAGCTGGTCTTTATGGATGAGGAAATACAAATATCCCAGGAAGCACTGCAAGCTCAGATTGATGATCCAAGCATTGAAACCAGGCTTTTGGTAAGATGGCAGAAATCACATTTTGATGTCCATGATTACCTTCTGATACGATGCTCCATGAAAACGTGATTTCCCTCACAGGAGGGCGTTCTGATCAGAGCACCTTTTCGAGTGAGCAATGCAAAAGGTCTCCTCAGTAACCCATGCATGAGTGAGTAACCATCCAGCTTTAGCATCTGTCTCACACACTGAACAACCGTAAAACTACCGACATGACTTACATGAGTTACTACAGTTACTTCAGTATTATTTTCAACCTCAATGTCAGTAGTTTCTGATGTTCCAGTTTTACTGTTAGTATTTTCAGTTTCACTGTCAGTAGTTTGTCAGCTTTTATTTATTTATTTTATTTGTCAGTACACTGGATATATGTTATGTTTCTGGCTGTAAAAAATTTTGTCAGTACTTTTACTTGGCAGTAAAGCAGTACTTTTACTTTAGTACCTTGTCAGTAGTTTTTTCTTGTAGGTTTTACTGTCAGAACTACTGTATGCAGGGTTATTTTCTGTCTGTAATTTCCTCTTTATGTTTAGTGTTACTTTAGCTCAATGGTTTTCTCAATGGTCTTGTTTTTACACACACAGACCTTCCAGCTGAGATTCGGGAGTTGTGGAATCAGGGCGCCGTCATTCCTCACATCCCTCCCTCAAGACGTCGCAGGGAACCTGAAGAGGAGGATCTGGAGACTGTACGAGAGAGGGAGAGAGGACGAGAGGAGCAGGAAGAGGGAGAGCTCAGAGAGGTCAGGGAGTTTAGAAAGGGAGGAGTGTTTCCAAAGGTCTGGAGACTATTAGCAAAATGTGCTGTTTCTGTTTCCTCATCGATGTTATTATACAAGATTAAATCATACATTCTGTACGGATATAAAAATCCAAAACAGCCTCGAGTTAGTCAGTAGTTTTGGTGATTTTTAAAGCAACAATAAGTAGTTTGTGTTATTTCCAGTATTACAGTCAGTAGTTTGTGTTATTTCCAGTATTACAGTCAGTAGTTTGTTATTACCAGTATTACAGTAAGTAGTTTGTGTTATTTCCAGTTTAACAGTCAGTAGTTTGTGTTATTACCAGTATTACAGTCTGTAGTTTGTGTTATTTCCAGTTTAACAGTCAGTAGTTTGTGTTATTACCAGTATTACAGTCAATAGTTTGTTATTTCCAGTATTACAGTCTGTAGTTTGTGTTATTTCCAGTTTAACAGTCAGTAGTTTGTTATTTCCAGTATTACAGTCAGTAGTTTGTGTTATTTCCAGTATTACAGTCTGTAGTTTGTGTTATTTCCAGTTTAACAGTCAGTAGTTTGTGTTATTACCAGTATTACAGTCAGTAGTTTGTGTTATTACCAGTATTACAGTCAGTAGTTTGTGTTATTTCCAGTATTACAGTCAGTAGTTTGTTATTACCAGTATTACAGTAAGTAGTTTGTGTTATTTCCAGTTTAACAGTCAGTAGTTTGTGTTATTACCAGTATTACAGTCAATAGTTTGTTATTTCCAGTATTACAGTCTGTAGTTTGTGTTATTTCCAGTTTAACAGTCAGTAGTTTGTGTTATTTCCAGTATTACAGTCAGTAGTTTGTGTTATTTCCAGTATTACAGTCTGTAGTTTGTGTTATTTCCAGTTTAACAGTCAGTAGTTTGTGTTATCACCAGTATTACAGTCAGTAGTTTGTTATTTCCAGTATTACAGTCAGTAGTTTGTGTTATTACCAGTATTACAGTCTGTAGTTTGTGTTATTTCCAGTTTAACAGTCAGTAGTTTGTGTTATTACCAGTATTACAGTCAGTAGTTTGTGTTATTTCCTATATAACAGTTAGAGGTGTATTTCTTGTTTAGTAGTAAATAGTTTGATATTTTTATTATTGCAGTCAGTTGTATCAGTGGTTAGTGTTAGGTTTAGTGTTACAGTCAGTATCTTGTGTTATTTTCAGTATTTCAGTCAGTAGTTTATGTTTGTTTAACTGGAAAAAACATAAACACAAAATGTTTTCCCTCTGTTTAATCGCGCAGATGCCCACAGAGATCGTGGAGTCCGGCGTCTCACGCTACGATACTCCAGGTCAGACACCGGCACTCGCTCATTACAGAGAACTTTTGATTTCAGCTCAACGTTATGATGTTCACAGACATATCGCTATTTCCAGTTTCTTCTCTGGTGATGGAGGTAACAGATAGAGAAATCTCACCCCTGGAGACTCCTGAGACTCGACGGTAAGAAGGCGGGAGACTGTAACGTGGACCACCTAGCGCATTTGCACTTCTCCCCTAAATGCAGACGTTTTACTGAAGATCCAGGTTGATTTGGTGCGTTTTGTTTTTATGTTCGCAGGTCTCCGGTTCTTGTCTCAGTAGGCGGTTTGGAGGATATTCCGGAGGAGAGGGTGCCTGAATTGGAGGAGGTCACCATGGACATCGACCCTCTCGAGTAACGTGTACCATGTTTACTGTGGGCTCGTTGTTTCAGTTTTAGAGCCAGTAGTTTGTTAAAAAATATTATCCGTGTCTCTGTGATGAACGAGAACGAATATTTCATTTGTTAGCTTGTTAATGATTTGGTTACATGTATGAGAACAATGAGACGCCAGGCATATGATTCTCATTCCACAGTCTTGTGTTCTGACAGGAGAATAACGGCTACGGGTGCGGATGAAGTGACATTTCACTCCCTACTGCCCCCTAGAGTCAAACGCAGAGCCATCGCTCAGGCATTCTGGAGGCTGCTTGGTAAAATACAACACTACACAACTGTACATACCGTCCCTGTCTCTCCCTCTATCCCTCTGTCTCTCCCTCTATCTCTCTGTCTCTCCCTCTGCCTTTCTGACTGACACTCTCTTTGTCTGTCTCTCTCGCTCTCTTTCTAAAAACAGTTATAGAATATGATTAATTTCGATCGAACTTGTGTGTTTTATCAGAGCGAATCGACAAGAAAGAGGTGAAGGCGCGACAGGACGAGCCGTATGGCGACATCATCATCTCCGCCATACAGCGCCGTCCCGCCTGAAGGAGAGACGTCCCGCATGGTCACGTGCCTATTTGCAATTTTTCATGTTTTAAAATGAGTTGAAACGCAGACTTTTGGAGTTTCACGAAGAATCGGATCGAGGTTTTAAACACGTTTACATTTTATCCGTTTCATATGGAAGACGCTTTTCGTAATGAAGAAATTGTGTTTATTTAGTTACTTTGATTTATTTAATTCAGGCATTGAGGTTCTGCTCAATTACCGAGTCACATCGCATAAGAAAACGGTTTTATTCGCGTGTCAGATGCTACACAAGAGGTTTGTGCAGCGCGCTGCTTGCGTTCCTTTTAACGTTTCATCTTCACGTGTTTTATTAATACGTATTTTATTACTTCGTGTTAAATGCCCATATTTTTAAAAAAAACGATTCTAGCGTTTGTGGAATATTTACCGTGTTTGTTACTGATTTAAAAACATTTGTTTTGAAATTGAGAAATTATTTATATACATAAATTGATACCAGTAAAAGTCCATCAGAGTGACATTTTCTTTTGTACATTTAAAAGACACAAGGTTCTGCTTTTTTTACCACATAATGGGGAAAAACACATCTATAAACGATATACACGTGGGTCTTTAGATGCTCCTTCAATTCCTTTTATTTACAAGTAACAAACAGAAGTACACAACTGCTATTATATATAGGGACAAAAATATGAACCCCACCATAACCTTGTTTTTTGCACGCATTCGCCAATGATAAATACAATACAATAGAATTATAAATATATTTGGCACAGAAAAACTTTCACATTACGTTAACAGTTTCATTATTCATACGGGGACGTCTACATTTGATATTCAATTTAATATTACTTAAAAAAAACTTTTCACTTTTGCACATCGAAGGCTTCACTATTGAGGCGTTATGATTATTGTCTGAGATTCCTACCTTGTTTAAAATCTAAAATGACCTGCAGTGTATGGACAAGATGTGATTGTGCCTCTTGAACATCCAAATCCATATTAATCCCCACTTGTTGCTACAATAACCTCCACTCTTCTGGGCAGAAGTTCCACTAGAATTTAGCGTAGAGATTTTAAGATTTCATTCATCCACAAGGGTGTAAGTAAAGTGAGTTGAGGTGAAGAGAGGAGGCCTGGGGTACAGCCAGTGTTTCAATTCATCCCAAAAGTTGTTCACAAGGTGTTCAAGATCTTGCTTGGTAAAGATTCTACAAATGTCAAGGACCTGTAATTATTGGCTATTGAAAGGATGGACTTCCAAAATTTCTGCCCTCAGGACACTGGTGAAGCCGACATGATCCTTGTGCATCAGATCCAACAGTGCACTGATCACCTTATTATTTAATAGGTATCACTACATGAAAACTGGCTTATTTTAAGCATCAAAAGCAGAACTACATCTTCCCTATCTAGCCATAGCAAGAACTTCACAAAGAACTACAATTGTCAAGACTAGAAAGTCAGTCAGCACAGTTTGTTCATCTTCCGTCCAACATATGATATTGTGATATCAGTCAGCTTGCTGGACTTTCCAAAAAATGAGACCTTGTTTAAAATAAAACCCCAACAATCTTCATCCCACACAACTCTAGATGGTTTGGTTCCCATGGTATTTCTCCATAAGCAGTTTCCCCGATTTGGTCTGAGGAACCCCGAGGAGTTTCATTAGTATGAATGTCTTGACAAAGGCGTATCCTCCAAGAGATCATCCTGTAGGAAAGAATTTCAAAGGTTTTAACAATTGAATTTTCAAACTTGCTGGGTTCTCCTCTCCTATAACGCTATATTCCTTCCACTGGCTTCCTGTCGTTTCTGGTGTCAGATTTTAAAAAGAAAAGCAGAAGCTAAACACTGATTTGGCACGTACTATCTGAAGATACTTATCAAATAATCCAGCCACAAGCCTGACTTGGTGTGACCCCCTACCCTCAAGATATAACAATGTACTAAACTGGCACCAGGATGGATCTTTTTTTTTATAGGTTTTTATACCTGCAAAATTTACCAAAAGATTTTCGCCAATTTCTACTATTGTGTTAAATTTGTAATGGAGGCTCACCATGGGAACGTCTTGCAGCCTGTGGAATTCAGGATGGCCGCTTTGTTGGCGAAATTTGAGGAAGAGCATGATGGAGAGCATAGCGGTGCTGATGATAAAGATGGAGATCAGGCCGGCAAGCAAAGGATCCAGAGGAGATGGAGTAGGCACTCGGTCTAAATCTGAATTGGTGGAAATACAAACAATATGCAAATGATGGGATGCGTATAAACAAAAGGGAAAAGTCGACAACAACTCAAAAAAAGAGTACCTTCATCTCCTACATCTAGTTCTGATGGTCTAGCCTGGTTTTCTTTCTCCAAAGAAGTAGATCCGGTGATTAGGTCTTTGAGAGTAGAAGCTGGAAGAGAAGGTGGGATTAAAGACACTGCTAGGGTCGTCTCTGAGGTGGTGGATATAGCAGAGTTTTGATGTTCTTCACTGAGATTTGTAGACAAAGGCTTGGATGATCCTGGTGTAAGGGTGGTGCTCCTCAATAGAATGGGGGATTCAGTGAAATCTGAAGAACCATACAAAGGAGAAAAGAAGAACAGATTTCCACAAAGGAATTAGCAAATATATCAAGAATAACTTGGTCTGAAAGTAAAGAAGACTTTTCAACTTTTCATGATTGAAAGAATGGTACCTTGTGTTGCATTCGTTGATGTGACGCTTTCTGGCGGCTGAATGATGGCGGTAGAGTCTGTGTTCGGTTTGGTGTTGATCACATGATTTACAGTAAGAATGGAGGTTAAGGTAGGAGAGGAGGCGGTAGATGCACCTAGTGAAAATGGAACCAGTTCCCTGTTAGATATGTGTGATTCTGCAAAGCAAGATCAGTTCAGCGCATCGTCATGTGTTGAAAGACAAGACCCTCTTACATCACTTTGACTCGAAACCAAGAGTGAGATGCATTTATAGGTGCTAATTATAGCCCTGTTCCAACCTGCGGCAGTTACAAACCTGAGATATTGCTTAGCTCGCAGCGCTCATATGAATTACCAGTACTTCCATCTATTTACATGTATTTTTTTTTCGAAATGAAACGTGAAGGATGTTTCTCAAGTAACGATAAAACAAATGACTTTTTGGGTTCCCATTCCATAGTGTTTATATCGCTAATAAAGAGCTGATGATGAGCTCTTCTCACCTTCTCACCATCTGCTGCTGCATGATTGATCCTAAGACAATCCTGATCTTATTGTCTCACAAAGCTTTTCCTTACCAGTATCACCTCTGGCTTCTGCGTCATGGATCTAAACCAGCCTGAAATTGGATTAAACTATGCTCCAGAGGGGGCTATTTTCAGAACTTTCATGCCCAATCAAATTGGACTGGTTTAGCACTACCTGAGTAGGTTCTTGTCATTGTCATCATGGCGTCATAATCAATGGCGCTGCGCTTAAAGATAAAAAATGGTTCTATTTATCACTCCTGTCTCTATCTGTGGTAGGTCTTCTGAAATGTTGCGGTAAAGGTGGAAGACGAGCGAGGTCCATCCGAAGAGTGTTTTTGGGGTCGGTGAGCTTCGAGGTTACAAACAGGTAAATGGCTTCAGTTAAAGAAGCACTGGTTGAGGCAGGAACTGATGCGGAGGACTTGAGAGGGAACAACGAAAAAATACAGGGTGAATGAGAACCTGTTAGTTCAGGTACGAGTAGGGGGCTTTGGCTGTGTCAGTACAAAGCTGTCATGACCTTTAACCGTGACAGAAGTGCGGAGGAACCGACAAACGAGGTGTTGGTTAAAACAGGAATACTGTACAATCCAGAATTATTGGCGCCCCCAGTAAGGATAGGTGACAAGGCTATGTGAAAATCTTTGCAAGTGTAATAGCTGAAAAAAAAAAAGAATAAAAATTGAGTATAAAAGCGATGGAAATTAAAAATTTGGATAATCCTGGAGCCAACTCGACGCGGCTCACCCAATAAAAAAAAAATGTGTAGACCAGACTTGATAAATATTCAGCGCTAGGCTGTGCTCATTATTACTGAAAAACTCGAAGCATGTGGTTTTGGTTTTTTTTTTTTTAATCGAGGTGGCAGGTTGAAGTTCGCACTTCAAGGAGCTCATTAACAGTCCTGGAAGTGAATTTCTCGAGCTTCTAATGTGAGGCGTAAAAAACAAATCAGAGAGACAGACAGTTAAATGAAAAGACAGACAGGGATTTAGAGACAGAGAGAAATAGATGGGTTGTATATAGACATATAGAAAGACCTTGCCTATTTACTGGGGAGAGGTTTGTCTTCATTTTCATTCCTTTTCACACATCACTGATATTGTCTGTTTTAAAGAGGAGTTTAATGAAGTTTATAATACAGAAAATATTCCTTGAACGTTTCATTTCCTGAGCATCTACTAATCAAAAATAATAACATTAATAATGCATAATAATCTAATAATAACATAGTAATAATAATAGTGTGAAGGCTCTAACCTTTAAGACTCGGTGTGTGTGTCAGGATCGCCACGCTCCACACGAGCCCCCACACGAGCGCATCCATAATTCACAACAATCCAGATGGATTTGTTTCTTCCAGATCTTCTCCAATCTTCTCTTCGCAGTCACACTTCTTGGATCGTCATCTTGAGAAAATTGCTGTGCTCCTGTGTGCGGTTTTATCACTTCACTTGAAACACACACACACACACACAGACACAAACACGAGCCAAATAATGCGCGGATCTGTAGTGCCGCTGCACGGCTCTCAGATGTCAGACCAAACACCCACGTGTGTGTCGGAATGAAGGGGTGTGTGTGTGTGTGTGTGAGAGAGAGAAAGAGAGAGTGTGTGTGTGTGTGTGTTTGTAGAGCTCCTGGGTGAGTCTGACATCGACTTATAGGCACACACACCACTCTCTCTCTCTCTCTCTCTCTCTCTCTCTCTCTCTCTCTCTCTCTCTCTCTCTCTCTCTCTTTTTCTCTCTGGGCAATTTTTACAATGCAATGCTGGCATGCAGTATTATAGCTGGATATGTCTATTTTTGGTGAATAGTAAACTATACGGCAAAAAGTCATCAACTCATCAAGGGGTAGCTCTGTGGTTAAGAGGTTGGACATCTGATCAGAAGGTCCCACCAGCACTAAGCTGCCAATGCTGGAGGCCCTTAACCCTCAACAGCTTAGCCATTATGAATGAGATAATTGTAAGTCGCTCTGGATTCAGGCATCTGTAAATGCAATTCAATTTTATTTCTATAGCACTTTTAACCATGGATATTGTCTCAAAGCATCTTTGCAACATTAAAGAGATTAGGAATACAACTTTTCAATGTATAAATCAATCCAAATAAGTTCATCCAGTGGTGTGTCCTGCGCAGAGCTCTGACCTACTCAACTCCACTGAACACCTTTGGGATGGAACTGGAACTGGACAACAATTCCTGACCTCATTAACACTTTTGTGACCAGATACAAATCCCCAAGGCTTTCCTAAAAAGGGGCAAGGGGAGTTAAATCTGGAATAGGAGGTTGTAATGGTCAGGGGTACACAACCCTATGCAAAATGCATAGAAAATTAAATGAGGTACTGCTCTTATAGTGTTTGATGAATCTGGGTTAAAGTGAGTTCTCAGACAGTGTAGGGCATGAGTAGTGCACTAGGCATGATTTGGAACACACCCCCACAGTGTGGAACGCTGAGATTATTCAGTAAGACTGGATACAGGCAGTGTGTAAGACCCTCTGTAGTCGCTTTTGTGTCTTAAATCAGTCGAGGAACGCACTATGTGAGAGGTTTAGACAGCGATATATATAGTTTTTTAAGGACATTTCATTACACGATAGAACCGTCAATAATGTCCTCTTCCTCAGAACCGACTGAGTTCACTGTGGAGGCAGTGGAGAGGGTAGGAGATATCAATTATTCAGTTGAAAATGGCAAATGTCTCTGCTTTAACCCTCCTGATAAATCTGTAATTCATGACTTCTTTTAAAAAGCTACTTCTTTGTCCTTTTTTTATTGTTTAAATTGTTCTTAGAAGTTGCCTAAGAATTATAAAATTATATGTATCATTTGAAAATCGTGCCTGTTTTACAGATATAAATGGTATATCAAATCTAATCAAGTGCACGCTATGAAATGTGTACAGCTGAGGTCATTATAGGAGACGTAGGACATAGAAAAGTAACCTGATACCCGAGTAAAGCTCTGTGATACTAATAATAAACTCCAGCATGTGTTGTGTGACTGCTGTTGGCACTCAGAGCTGGAGATTCACCAAAATATGAAGAATTCAGGCCTAATTTTTTTTTGTCATACAACACTACTGATTGGTCAGTTTGTGTTGATCTTGTACTAGTTTGGAAGTTTTAAGAAGGAGGTCGTGTCTCCTGCATCTCTTGACATTATTTAATTTGATCTCCTACAGGCTCTTCAGCAGCTGTACTATGATCCGGACATGGTGCAGAAGAACGTGGCCCAAAAGTGGCTGGCGCAGGCCCAAGCGTCCCCGCAGGCATGGCAGTTCTGCTGGGCACTGCTGTCCCCAGACAAGGTCAGGTACAACAGTCAGAATTACTAAACAGTGTGGTACAATCAAGGGGAGGTGGTAGCTCAGTGTTTAAGGCTCTAGGTTACTGATCGGAAGGCTGGGGGCTCAAGCCCTGGTATTACCAAGCTGCCACTCTTGGGCCCTTGAGCAAGGCCTCAGTGCTCCAGGGGTGCTATATCATGGCTGATCCTGTTCTTTGACCCCAGCTTACTAACAAAAGGAAGGATTTTGCTGTGCTGTGAAGTTCATGTGACCTTTACAATACCTTTAGTTTTGGTATATCTCTAAGCAGTCCAGGGTTGCTTGGGGACACCATGGTGTCAGAATTTGCAGCTGTCTTTAAACAATGTGATATCTATAGTGGAATGGTCAAATGGTTAACACCTTATATTTTGGCTAATGATGGTCAAATGATGGCGAATAGCACTTAAATGAAAAAACTGTAGAAAACGGACGTGAAGTGGAATTCATTTGCCGTCGAACAGGTACCTGAGATCCAGTTCTTTGGTGCAAGCACTCTACACAGCAAGATCTCCAGCCACTGGCTTGACCTCACTTCTGAGCTCTGCGAGTCTCTCCGCTCTCAGCTCGTCACCCACGTGTGCCACTTCGCCCTCGGACCCAAGGTGGTGCTGACGCGCCTCTGTGTGGCCCTGGCGTCTCTGATCCTCCGGACGCTCCTTGATTCGTGGCCCAGCGCCGTGCCCGATCTCCTGCAGGCGTTCCAGAGCGGAGAGGGCATAGGTGAGGTGGACGGTCGGTGCCTGGCATTGTTAGAAGTGCTCACTGTGTTGCCTGAGGAGCTCCAGAGCAGAAAGTTCACATCAGGAAATCGTGCCAGGCTTCAGGCTGCCCTGGTGCAAGAATGGAAGTTGTTGTGTCCCCTGCTGAGGGAGCTTCTGCGGCGTGAAAGCTCGGTGTGCAACGTGAAGGAACGAGCGCTGCGCTGTCTGCCATCCTGGCTCACTCTAGGTGTTGATTTGGGTCAGAGTGAAGGGGTGCTGCAGGATAGCCTGGCGCTGCTTAAAGTGCCTGAGCTTTTTGACACGGCTGTAGAGAGCATTGTCGGTGCCCTCTCGGTTCCTGACTGGCACAGGTAAGGGATGCAGGCTTATGTTTTAAGAAGACATTACATTTTTTTCTGTAAGTGAATTTAATCAGTGTGGAATAAAACACTAATCCAACTGGGATGGGTAGGTCTGCAGACAGCCTGGTGAAGTCGTTGCCTCATGTGCTGGAGCTCGGGGAGCAGCTGAAGAAGGCAGTGCAAGAGAGAGACATGGAGACCTGTCATGGAATTTGTCGCATCGTTGTCACTCTCGCCGAAACCCACTGCAGGTCGGCTGCACCTCCTCAGACTTAAGTTATACAGTTACAAATTCTGGTGCTGGGATGATGAATGACAAGCACCTGGACTTAGTTTAATCTTCTCTAAACATGTCAATATTAATAACACTGTCTTTCTTTCTTATGCCATCTCTCTTTTAAGAACTTTGTTGGAGCACATCGGACACTGGCAGAGTTTTCAGGCTCTGGTCAGTATGATTCTGTCCTGCACTGCGATTCCTGGCCACTACCCAGTGGACGAGACTTCCAGTTCACTTACACTCACATTCTGGTATACACTGCAGGTAATAAAGGATTTCAGCAGACCTGTGCATTTATATGTTAAGGTTCTTTGATAAGAGTTACTCATGTCAGTCACTTGTGTAACAGTGTTCAGCCACATAAATCTTTATCTATACCAATTTGCATATTGTCTATGAACCTATATTTCTGTAAAAGTTTCTCCTTTTTCTTTCAGGATGATATCATGTCACTGGAAACGGAGAAGCAGACGTTTTACCTGCAGCTGTACAGACCACTTTACTTCCAGCTGGTTGACGTTCTGCTGCACAAAGCTCGCTTTCCTAATGAGCGTGACTACGCCTCGTGGTCTTCTGATGACAAGGAACAATTTAGAACCTACAGGTGAATTAAATGTTGTACTGGTGACATTGTTGTGCTCATGTTGCGATGGAGTAGCTGTGAATAGTGTCTTCCATGCTGTAGAGTCGATATCTCAGACACTCTAATGTGTGTGTATGAGCTGCTGGGCCCTGAACTGCTGCGCAAACTGTACGACAAACTCGGTGTGTTGCTGACCGACACGACGCAGTCGTCCTCGTGGCAGGTCAGTATCTCATTTTATTGATGATAAACTTTAACAAAATCTAAGCATATTCAATGGGGCAGAGCTACAGGTTTAAACCAGGGGTGATCCTATTATAAGTCAAAAAGTGATTCTTTGTTCTATCCGTTATTATATCTTATCTTTGTTTTTTCTCTCTACATGGAGGATATAGAGGCTCTGTTGTTCGGTTTCCAGTCCATAGCTGACACGGTGGACGTGAGCTACTCAGACGTGATTCCAGGTCTGATCGGCCTCATCCCTCTTATCTCGGCGAACAGCGTTCAGCTCGCGGAGACGGTCATGCTCACGCTAGGTATGACGGATCAGGATATGAAAAAGATGCTGTAGGAATTGTAGCTTCAAGCGCCAGATTGCTCAAACAGTGAATTTGTATCCTATAAAGTTTAATTGTGTAAATAGTCTCTGTGTTTTGAAGGCTCACTGGCCGAGTGGTTGTCCGATCACCCAGTCATGGTGCCCGCTGTCCTGTGCGTCGTCCTGCCTGCCCTGTCAGACGGCGACCTCTCCGTGCCTGCAGTCACCACGCTGAAAAGAATCTGTCGCGAGTGCAGGCACCACCTTTACCCGCACGCTAATGACATACTGGCATCTTCACAGGTTCACGAATAAAGCGTGATCAAATAAAGTTCCAAATAAGAACAAAAAGAACTAAGAATAAAGTATATATTTTGTGATTTTTCTACCTTTTTTAGGATGCACTTGTCAAGAGAATCCACAAGGTCAGACTTCTGCTCATTTGCGGTGTGATTCATATCTGTGGTCGGGGGAGAATTATTAATGTGCACAGGTGGTGTTTTTTCTTTTACTACAGAGCCCTCAGAGTACGTGGCTGATGCAGGCTCTGGGGTTTTTACTCTCGGCCATGCCGGATGAGGAGATTCCGGAAAAACTGCTCTCTCTCCTCTCGCCTCATATCCAAGATTTGGAGAGGCTGGCCAATCAGACGGTAGAGATTCAACTCAGCTTATTCCAAACAGCCATATTTAGTGACATTTTACATGTTAGATCTTGTTACACCTTATTGTATATAATCTTTTCTTTTCATTTCCCAGCCCACTCCTGATAGTAAACTCTCCATGATCCACGTTCTGGGCCTGATCTCCAGTCTCTTCTCCACTCTTGATTTGAGCACACATGGCGAAGGTTTGGACGCGGTTCAAGGGCGTCGATTTGCTTCTTACAACAATCCGGTAAAGAAACATTCATTTTGTCCAGCCTTTATCACCCTTGTCCAGTTCCAAACATCATTTTCTCATTACTTATTTTCATACTTTATGTGCCAGGGGTTTAATTCACCATAAGTGAATTCATTTTCCTGTTTGTGGATTTTTCTTTCAGATAGTAATCATGCTCCAGCAAGTGTTTCCTGTCGTCCAAACACTTCTGAGCAAGTGCCTGAAAGACAGTGAAGTGGTGGAGGTAATAGTGAGGTAATCACTCATTTTACATCGTTCATTAATACATCACTTCCTTATTGTTTTGCTACTTCCCAGGCTTCATGTGCAGTTTTCGGGAAGTCGATGAAAACCCTCGGTGGCGATTTCGCTCCTCTCGTGGCTCAACTTTGTGAGATGATCGGTCAGCTGTTCAGCGCCTACCCACAAGCCTCCGCTTTGGATCTCATCCAGCAGGTGGAATACGAATGGGTATTTCGAAATGCCACGGCGATGATCTGAGAAATTACACAGCGGTTCTCTTTCTCTTTACTGTTTTATAGCTGGTTCAGACATTTGCCTGTGAGAAGGAACAAGTCTCATCAATCCGTGTCGTTCTGGAGCTTGTCACAAACGTCGCCATGTCTGTTTTTCAGCAAGGTAAGCAAGGATCCTCTTGATCATGATCATGGTTTTTTACCACCCAAAGTGGTTTATTGCATATACACTATATAGACATATAGACAGCATTGGGACACCTGACTTTTCCACCCATATGTGCTTCTTCTCCAAACTGTTGAACTAGAAGACACAAACCTGTTCCAGCAAGACAATGCACCAGTGTACAAAGCCAGCTCCATAAACACCAGTTTGGAGTGGAAGATTGCTCTAGAGCTCCAAACCTATGAAATACCTTTGGGTTGAATGTGAACGCTGACTGCACCCCAGGCCTCCTCACCTCACCTACATCTGTACTTGACTTTACTAACACCCTTGTGACTGAATGAAACCTCACAAATTTCCACCAAACAAAAATCTAGTGGAAAATCCTCCCAGAAGAGTGAAGGTTACTAGAGCAGGAATTGGGGACTCAATGTAGAATGGGATGTTCAAAAAGGAGCACGAGTCAAACTTTTGGTCAGGTGTCCTCAAACGTTTGTACATATGGTATATGGCATATGGTTTGTACATATGGTACATACGACGTCCTTTTGTTTATTTGAGATTAAACACTATCTTGGGTGTGTGTGGGTGATGTTGCAGGTGCAAGAGAACATCCTGACATGGCAGAGTCGTTTATGAAGCTTCACACACAGGTTGGGAAATCTATTTTTATTGGAGCAGAGATCCTGCAGAAAAGTATACATTATTTCAGGTTTCCATTATCGTCTATTATAGTCTCTGTCCAGAGAGACAAACGGTGACATTAAGTCTTCTTGGCTCACAGGTTTTGAAAAGGAAACCAGATCTTTATCGATCAGAGTGTCTTGATATTAGAGTGGTCTTCTACTGTGGTGAGAAGTCGAGCAGCGCATGTACTGTATAACAAAATACGCAAAGTTTTGACACAAAGAAAGAATATACAGTGTGTCTGCTTCTCTCTACAGGGATTTTAGCTCTCAGATTTCCGGAGACGCCCACTCTCAGGTCCACATGTGTGCTGTTTGTAAGTCCTTTTAATGCATCAAAACACGGTTGTGTAACGTGCTGTAGAATTTCAGCTATAAATCATTCAGTCAAACTGCAGATCTTTTCCTCATCGGCTGAAATAAGCACTAGAAATCTTTTTCTTCTTCTCAATTTAACATGCATAGTATTTCTGAAAAGTTTCTTTTCCGTCTACTCGTTTTCATCAGCACCATAACAAAACTGTGGGGTTTGATTTAGAATAAATAAAATGATGAAGAACGACCTCTTCCTGAAATAAAAAAAAATCCTCTCCGAGTTGTAGGCTGTCTAAAATGTGTAATCGTGACCAGTGTTGATTTATTCATTGATAGAGACTCAAAGCACTTTTGTAAGTCGCTCTGGATAAGAGCGTCCGCCAAATGGCGTAAATGAAACGACTGAAGTTTTCTTCTCCTGTATGTGGCACCGCTCAGACCGAGCTCGTGTCTCACTGCGAAGACGTCCCCGCTGTCCGAGACGTTCTGCAGGAGGATGGCCTGCTGCTTCTTCAAACACTACTGGAGGTCAGGCATTATTCTACTCATACTGCTTAATAAACTTCAATAAACTTCATATAACTTCATTATACACTTTTTTTCATAGACGTCCCTGTGTGAATGAATGAATGCTGTTTATTGCTTCACAAGGCCATAGATCAGCAATAAAATGGAGGATATGCTAAGAATTCCGTGTGTGTGTGTGTGTGTGGGTGTGTAGGTTATCAGCATGCAGGCTCCTCAGGGCCTGCTGGAGCACCTGGCGGATGTTCTATTCTCCCTCAGTCTCCACTGCCCCAGCTTGCTCGCGACTCGGTTGAGAGACGCCCTGCAGCCTGACGCCTTCCCCTGCACCTTTCTCACTCCGGAGCACAAAGATCGCTTCTGCCAGCAGATCCTCAGGTAATACGGGCACTATGCTGCCTTTGGCTGCAGCCTATTGAAGCCGACTTGCTCTGGGATTCGACCCAACACCCAATTTGCTCACTATGACAGAACCTGAACACATTGTTTTTTTCACACCCTGTGAAAAAAGGTAGATGTGGTGAAGGATAATGATGTTCGGTTAACGATCAGAAGGTTCTGAGTTCAGATCCCAGCATCGACTAGCTACCATTGTCCTCAAAAAGAACTATATCTTGTTTTGTTTTTTTGCCTCGATTTCAGGGAACAAGCGAGTAAGTGGAAGATGAGAGACGTTGTGAAGGAGTTCTCACTGTCGTGTCGGGGTCTACAGGGAACGGAGCACACCACGGATTACTGAACTACATCCACGTGTTTTCAGACACTTGTGTGGAATCTGGTGTATAGTGAAAAGACGATTCAGGGGAAAAACCAACAGTGATCTGGCAACAACAAAAATTGTTTTGAATCTTTTTTTTTTTTTTTTTTACAGATAACACAAGGTCATTGTGTTCTAATTTCATATTAAATCCTAGTTTTTTCGAATGTGTATTTCTAGGGTTGCCTTTACAAGTCATTGACGTCCCCCTATTGACGTTGCTTCTGGGTGTCAGTGAACTTGGTCAGAAGGTGTTCTAATACGTTTGATCTTACGCTCCACAGCATACCTTTAAAATGTTAGCAGATCACTGGGCATTCTGGTCACCGAATGAATAACGAAAATGACCAACACATTTTTCATAAACTACTAACAGAGATCCTGCAGTAGTGTATTTATTTCCATATGGACGTCTCTCTGATGAACAAGATCCCGTTTGTATTTGTACTTACAAAATAGTGAAAATAACAGGCGTTATAGATAAACTGTTTTTCTTTACTTACATTACACAACATCCTCTCGGCTCTCACATGATACAGTAACGAGAAAGTCGAAACAATACACAAACTTGGGGTTTTTAATGAAGACATGGGGAGGAGTGTGGAGAGGAGGAGGAAGAGGAGGAGATGCCAGATTCTCTCTGAAAAGTCCTCCTTAGTCCTTTGACACTACCGTATCCTGGTGAAGAGATTCAGTACTGATTTGGATTCCTGCAATGGCAAGAAAATCAGCTGTTTAAAAATTACCCAAAGTAATAACAGTAATATATATGGATTGTATGAATTGAACTAAATAAATATATAGATAGATACGCTAGGTGAGGTGAGGAGGCCTGGGGTGCAGTCTGTGTGTGTGTGTGTGTGTGTGTGTGTGTGTGTGTGTGTGTGTGTGTGTTACCTTGGTGCACCGTGTTTTACTGAAGACATTCCAGAACCTGAGAGTCTCGTCTCCTGCTCCTGTCACTATGGCTTCCCCGTCTGGAGACACAGCCTGGCGAACATAAACACACACAAACACACAGTTTAAAATCTATAAAGATATTGAGTTTAATCACACGTGTGAAAGCTGCACAGTTCGGCCAGTAAAGTTCCTGCTTACCAAGTAGAGCACACGGTACGAGTGGCCTGTTAGCTTGGCCACCTGCGTAAGTGATGGATATTTCCACACCAGGATCTGGTTTTGCGAGTAGCCGTGAGTGCTGACCTGCAAGACCCGTGGATTGTATGTTAGACTATAAGCATTTGGCACTCTAACATGAGGAACACAACTCATTTCATGTGTGTTTTCTCACCAACTCGTTGGCATGTTTGGACCAGGCCAAGTTACAGACTTGGGAGCCGGTGTCGGTGCTCTGCAGCGCCTGTCCCGTGAGCGTGTTCCAGAAGCGCAGGCAGCGGTCGGCCGTGCCTCCTCCGGAAGCCAGCAGGCCGTGCTGATGGGGCGACCATGCGATGGCCTTCACTGCAGCTAAATGCTCGCTGTACTGCTGCACGGGCACCAGGCTCGAGCTGTTCCACACCAGGAGCTATACAAAGCACCAGATCACTCTGTTATAACAGGTAAGCGTTATCAGTATGACTTTTCTTAGCACTCTTATTCACAACCTTGTTATCGTTGCCCCCGGAGGCGAGATGCTGGTGGTCAGGGGACCATTTGAGGCCGCAGACTTCCTGTCTGTGGCCCTGCAGCCTCCTCTCAGCAGCAGGCGGTGCGCGGACGTCCCTCTGCAGGATCACCCTGTCCCTGCTGCCTGAGGATAACTGCTCGCCGTTCCATGCTAAAGCACCTGAGATACAAAACCAGCAAACCAGATATTACATTACAAACGCATGCTTTCTAACCATAACACATCAAAACAAAGAGTTTATACAGACCGACACGAGCCGAGTGTCCTTCCAGGCTGGTTAACTTCCTCCCTCCGGTTGCATCCCAAATCTGTACAAAGCCTTTGTGGGTTCCTACAGCAACTAAGCTTCCCTACAAAGAACATAAGCAGTAGTATTTTTTTTTTAAACCGAACCTGTATTGTATTTGCATAAAGGCAAAAAAAATTTAAATAATAAAAAAAAGAAGAATTGCTATGCTACTCACCCTCTCATTCCAGCAGACTGAAGTCACGGAGTCTCCATCTACCGACAAATCACACAACCGTGTCACCTGTGAATTAAAATGGCACATCAGGACCACTGTCCCATAAAGTAGCAGAGCAAAAAAGATTTACTCCCGTGTTCCTTTACACACCTGACTGGTGCAGGCGCTCCACAGGTACACACAAGCACCAAGACCAACACTGAGCAGGTTTCCGGCGGACCAGTCTACCTGTTAACACATTGCAAATCGTAAAATACATGTGAAAACACCGAAACCGTGACCTTATTAAATAATACGACTACACTGATTCAAGTACTAAGCAACAATTGGGAGTCGTGACCAATGACCTCAGTGGAAGGCAGCCTAATTTCAGCACCAAGGACAGCAACGTTCAGAGTAAAGTCACTGACAAATGAAGTGGGCGTGGCCTCCAAAACCTGTCCCAAAAATCATTCAACATTTTTTTTTTCTATTACAACAACTTGCTAAGTAAACTTTATAGCGACTTTGCTGTTGCATTATAACATATAGTAATAATATAATGCTATTAACGCTTTACTATTCTTGAACATAAAAAAAAATATATGTGTGTACCAGGTTAAGGTAGAAGTCGTCCTGCAGCTCCGGTGCATCCAGAACCTTAAAAGGGATTTTGGAGATCTTTCGTGCCGGCTTTCTCGGTGAGCGCAACAGCTTGTGACTGCACAATCAAACACACACACACACCAGTCTATAGGAATGTCATTTAGGACATGTAAAGCAGTGAGTGAAAGGAAATGAGGAACATTCCCCGAAACTACCTTTTGTTGCTGAGGGGAGAAAGGGAATACGGGGAGATGTCAGTGCCGCTGTCGAAAGGCACTCTCTTTGTGTGAAGTGTGTACTAGAGGAGACAAGAAATAAAAGGAAACCAGGTTATATTAGCCTACAGAATGAGCAGAGCAATAAACAAACTCAATGCTGTTGGAGGGTCTCACCCTGAAGAGGTTGTGAATGTTCTGGGAGAGGACGGCATGCTGTCGGTCGTCCGTGTGAGGGTCAGGGACAGTCTCGATGCCTGCTCCCAGGAGCTCGTTCCGAAGCAGAGCAGCGTAGGCCACTGCATCTGTATTTGAATATGGATCAGAAACCTCGATGACCTCGAATTAGAAATTTTTGGTCTAAAAATAAGCCAAAAACCAAGATGCAAACTTTACCCTTTCCTGTGTCTGCGCTGGCGTCTTTCGAGCGCTGATTTTGGTTGGGAGACCAGCAGTTTTCCTGCAGAATCAATAAAAGTAAGCGAGGTGCCATTTTGAAAAAGGGCCTTCAAATAACAAACAAAACTCACGTTGGCGTAATGAAAGTTGATGCTCCAGTTGCTTCCTGCGCGAGTGGGAATGAACCTGTCGCCTGACTTAATACTGACTGGACTGCATGTGGCAAAGCCTGACTGCACGGGGAACAGAATATCACAAATATCTTGAGAAGATATCTTATGAAGCTGATTCAATGTAACCTGTACCAGATTAAAAAAAAACACGGCTCACCTTGGACATGTGACCATCAGGCAGGTTCTGATGGTTGATCTGCCTGAGAAGGCGTCTCTCATAGTCCTGGTCCATTTCCGCTCCGTCTGTGCCTCAGTCTGCACTCGCAGCCCCGCCCGCGTCTTCCATGTCTGGACAGAAATGCGTGATATGCATCACAATTTTTGCAATTTTACGCATCCACCACTGCAGGTTTTCATCTGACACTAAAGAGAACGGCTCTAAACGTGTTCTTCTATCTCTAAAGGTGTTCAACTGATGCTGCTGGTGGTAAACTAGAAGCAAGTTGTTCTCTGAAACTAGAAGGTGTTGATCTGCAGATATGAAGTTGTTTTCTGGAGGTTCCGAAGCAAATGTTGGTCCACTCTGAAAGATGCTTATCTTTAGGTGTTCACCAGTCCCCTAAGGTGGTGTTCTAGCATTTCAGGTGGGTATCTGTCTCTAAATGTCCTGACATATCTTATGGGGTCTTCATCCCCATGTAAATGTGTCCATCTCACCCGGCATCTTTCTCAAAAGTAGTCTCCAGTGGTACTCATCCAGTGGTCATCTTTAAACATGTTCTTACAAAGAATATCAGCTCTGGGCATATGAAAGTCTACAGCACCTAAACATCATCAGTCCCTGTTTGAAGGCTGCACATGGAGTCTACACGGTTGCCATGGAAGCTTCCTGACAGTCGTAAACACTTCTCGAGCACGACAAGCAGAAACTTGCTTGAACACCTTAGTGGAGAAATCTAGCGTAACCTAACACCTCCAAATAGCTGTTGGAATAAAGTTAGGTGTCAAATAAAAGCTGACATTATCCCCGGGTGAACCCATACACTTAGACAGAAGACACTATATCAGCTAGCTTCCTCCTCCATGCTAGCTAGCTTTACCTGGGTTCTTGCTCACGGAACGCAGTTATGGGCCATTCTGAGGATCCGACGTCTCAGCGATCGTCTTTCAAACTGCATGCGCCGACCAAGGGGCGGGGAAACACGCGTTTTCTGCCTCGTTTGACAGCGGACAGACTCGCAGGAAGCCTTCCCCAGCACACCGAGAGAGAATGAATGTTTACGTTTCTGTCCAAGATGGCGGACCAGTCAGCTGTGACGCTTTAATTTTTAATACACCTGTATTCCGTGACTAGCACACCTCCTGTAGCCGGTAAAACCAGTAGAACGATCGGAATGCGGGTGTGGAAAGAAACTGAGCGCTTGGCACGTGTATTTAAGATAAAGTGACAGTAGGGGTCGCTCTAATGCTGTATATGAGCACCATTAAATTTTTTGTATTTAACTAATGCATTTTTATTCTATCTATCTATCTATCTATCTATCTATCTATCTATCTATCTATCTATCTATCTATCTATCTATCTATCTATCTATCTATCTATCTCACCTACTTGGGATCTTTCCTTCATTCATTCATTCATTCATTCGTTCGTTCCTTTATTCATTCATTCAGACTGGCATTTCTTCTGGTTATTTAAAACCCTACGTTTGGATCAAATTAACGTTGATATATTTACTTGTTATTGTATTTATTTATTTATTTATTTTTGAAATAATGTTTTAAAATTTTCAAAGTTACAATTAATTTATTAAAGGCCTCCATTATATATGCTCTTTTGACTTATTCTACAAATAAGGTGAGCTGGAGGACATGCACATCAATAAAAAAAATTATGATTTTAATTATTTCAGGTAAAAAAACATCAATAAGTAAAGACAAACTCCTCAGGGGGAAAAGGTGTGATTTTAGTTCTAAAGCAAATCAGACAAACTGAATATACAATAATTCAGCTAAGTCCAATCACAATGAACAGACAAAAATAGTGTTTTTATGACCAAAAACTCACATTATAAATGTACATTATTTATTCTCTTAGTCAACAATGCTATAAAAAATTATACTCTAAAAATAAAATTATACTGCAGATTTTTGTGTTGGTTTAGAAATAATAAATACATGTACAAAAATATACTTTGGATAAATGAAAGATTCAGAGGTTTAATATAAGGTTTTACACTTCAAATCTTGCAATAATAATATAAACTTGTAATTTATTTATATTTATTTATTCATTCATTCCTCCACATAGCTGTTTTGGGATTGTGTTTACTGTATGTGAATGTAAAGAAAACCTTTATCTGATAATGTTATTTGCCTATTCTGAAGCGCAAACAGCGTTTCGGATATCTGTGCCTGCATTTAGGTGGATGAATGGGTAGTGAAAACAAAATCTGAAATCCTTCCTATAATGTTATCTATCTCCTAATTACAATATTTTAATCAGTCATTTGGGATCTGACTGAACAGTTTCTCATCTCAGTGGGTGACAAACTCACGGATGAGTCCAGGCCTGTCAGTGAAATGCAGCAGAGAGCTGGGAGAACCGTATGAAGGCTTTAACCAGAAACAGAACAGCAGGTGAAAATGGTGGCCTGGTTAACCATTATAAGTGATGGTTGGGGGTCGCTGTTCCAGAACACACAGATAAACAAAACCTCAGTGATGTTGTCATGCTTATTTAATTATTATTAAATATATTATAGCAGCGATAAATATCAGTTCCCTGAACAGTTTCGGATTTTTCCTCTTTTGCTTGAACAAGGCAAGACAGCTTGTCATGTAAATTGTAAGCTGAATAATAAAGTTAGAAGTTTCTTATTGTCATTATTACATTACACTGAAACTGATTCGGTCTCAGAAAGTAATGTATTCCTATGGGAGCTATTTCTGGGTGCGTGATGGTTTCGTGATTTCCTATTGCTCAGATAAGGATGTGGTCAGGAGCTGAACGCGAAAGAGTCTGCCTTGTGATTAGACACAATATTTTAGTATACATTAAACACAGGATTATATTCTGCAACTCGGTCATGTTCATATTACACCTTTCAATCACATACAAGCACGCCGTGCACCCTTTTTTTTGATGATACTAGCCATTGAAATCCTGTAAACACCTCATCTCTAACCCTATAGTAGATACTCACTAATTATTCCTGCGTTTCTGTGTTTGAAGCAGTTAACCCTTGAGTCTGCTGCTTTGAGTGGTTTATTTGAATGAAAGCTGGCTGCTGTGGTTTAATATACACTCTTTGTATCTAAACCCCTCTTATCAGCACCCTCGAAGCTGTCTCCATGGCAACGAGATGGACAGACAAAACAACGCAAGACTGAGGAGGAGTGAAATGTGCAAATGACATTTGCTTCATGTGTAGCCAGAGAATCACAGAATGGCCAAAATGTAGTCGTAATTCTTGCTAAAATGAGGTTAACACACAGAGCAATGGAAGATTTTTTTTTTTTTACACAATATAAACACAAGGGACTTCCTGTAAGAGGAAAACAGAGCAAATCTTCAGAGAGAGTCTCTTGTGTAAGTGTGTTAAATAACCAAACATGAGGAAGTAACAGCCAAAATAATATCCTTGTAATTATCACATAAAGGTGTGACTGTGTATAAAAAGTCACACCAAACTCAGATGACTAATGAGCTAACACTGGACTTCCACTCATTCTATCACTGTGACACAGCACAATGTGTGTCCAGACCAAACCACAACATATACGTTCCCTTAATGAACTGCATGTTGTAGTGATTTGTAATTACAGTGTAGTTAATGAATAGTATGTGTTTAGATCGATGAATCAAAACATTATTAACACAATGTCACCATTGTAACATCTCAAAACATATAAAACCCATCTATATTGACTCTGACACTCCAGTCTTCAATCACTTCAGCACCTGAAGAATTAGGAATATATGCTCAGTATATAAAATACCAACATGACTGTCAGAATACTCTGCCGGAAGTTTTTGGCTGGTCAACAAATATGAAAGAATATATCACATCAATACAAAACCATCAGGAACCAGTAGAAACCCATGAGGATCACCATGATCTTTTTATAGTAGAGGGATAGTTTGGGCCTGTATGAATTTACATAAGAAACAAATCAGTTCTTTATATAAGAACTGGTATAAGATTGAATAAAGTTTTTGGGATCTAAGCAGTAAAAGAGAACAGATTTGGCAAGAAGTATTAGTGAATTACTGAGTATTAACTGTAGCTAACATTTAACTAGCCTACATAATAAAAGCGATGTGAAGGTTCATCATAATTAATATTCTATATATTTATTTTACGTTATCTTTCCTTGGCATTAAGACAAATATGCAAAGGGACAACAAATGTGCAGAGTCATGCTACGCAAGGCAGAATAGTCCACTCCAGTCAGTCTTTTTTCTACCGCTATGTGTTGTACTATGGGTCAATGAAGTCTCGCGAGAATTCAGCATGCCTTTACAGTGGGTCTATAAAATCACGCGAGATTTCAGCGCTCTTATATAATCTCGTGCTCGGTGTACTCATCGGGTTTTCCAAACTTTCTGCAGAGACACGGAACCGGAGGTAGGTTTTACCCAGATTATTATCATCATCATTATTATTATTATTGAAGAATATTATATTTGTTTTAAAGCAAGCGTTTTCACTTTGAGACTTTTTAGTCATATGTAAATTGCACTTGCAGCTTTTGCATTCAGTAATTTTCATTTATGCAACGTTGAGGTTATATATTTACTATAAAAAAATACATATTAAGTTCAAGTTTTATATTCACAAACCCTTATTTTTATAATAGTTTTGAGGGAGATTTGTTTCGAGTGAGAACCTGTTGAATAGGAGTGCTCTAGCTTGGGCTGCATCCGAATCAGCTTTCTAATCCACTTTATAGTGAAGTAAGTAGGGTGTAGCGGGTATTGTTGAATACTCGGTGTAGTGCGCAGGTGTAGGGAATAGGGAGCAATTTGGGATGCGGCCACTAAAGTACCAAACCATTTTTTTTACAGTCGGGTTTCTTTTTCTTTTACAATGAAGTCGCGGTTTTGATATGTTGTGTAACATTCAGCTGGAATAGATTATTCAATTATGTCTAAATTGAACTATTAATGTGATTATTTGAATGAATGAATGGCTGTAGTAAGCAGTGCTTGTGCTGGTACCTGGACCTTGACTCGAGTAAATGTTGCAAAATTGAGGAAGTCATAAACCTTGTGTCAGATTTCGATAACAATTGAGTTGAAGTTTATTGCAACATAATTGAATGCATGTGACTGGTTTTCAGTGATAATTTTTCTCTTATTGCACATGTTCATCTAGTATTACTGTATTATCTAAACATCAACTATCCGATTACAATCAAGCCTTTTGTCGTTTCAGTGTTTTTGTAAAGAAACCACTCTGTTCCTCTTTTGCAGTCCAACAGAAGATGTCGGCTGGCAAAGCGCAAATCGGCAAACCTGCCCCTGATTTTACAGCCAAGGCGGTGATGCCCGACGGCCAGTTTAAGGACCTGAAGTTGTCTGATTATCGAGGTGCGACCTCCTGTTTTCACAAGATATCTAAGTACAAGTTCCAGAACCACTGATATTAAAAACAACCTTTCTTTGCAGGCAAGTATGTAGTTTTCTTCTTCTACCCTCTGGACTTCACCTTTGTGTGTCCCACCGAGATTATTGCCTTCAGTGATGCGGCTGAGGAATTTAAGAAGATCAACTGTGAGGTGATTGGAGCATCTGTGGACTCGCATTTCTGCCATCTGGCCTGGTGAGTGTTTGCAATCAGTTTGGTTTTTCTCCCAAAGACCCAAGCTCGAAATTTTAACACGTTTGCCGATAATAATCACAAAAACTTTCCCCTCTGTGTGTCAGGATAAACACCCCCAGGAAGCAAGGTGGCCTGGGACATATGAAGGTTCCTCTGGTGGCTGACACCAAAAGATCAATCTCTGAAGACTATGGTGTACTGAAGGAGGATGAAGGCATTGCTTACAGGTGGGGCTAAATGTGCAGCGTGATTTGTGTAGTCAGCAATGATTTGTTTGTGGACATCCTCTAACGTTCAATTTTAATGTTTTCTTCTCAGAGGCCTCTTCATCATTGACGATAAAGGCATCCTGAGGCAGATAACCATCAACGACCTGCCTGTTGGTCGCTCAATTGACGAGACACTTCGTCTTGTCCAGGCCTTTCAGTTCACCGACAAGCACGGAGAGGGTGAGTGATGGTGGCTACGTGTCACAAATCTGCATATTAATAATTTAGTCATTAATAAAGTATTGACACCTTTTCTTGTATCACGTTCTAGTTTGCCCGGCCGGATGGAAGCCCGGAAAAGACACAATCAAGCCTGATGTCCAGAAGAGCAAAGATTTCTTCTCCAAACAAAACTAAACACATAAGACTCTGCAGCAGTGTAGTCTTAACGGGCCCCACACTGGCATTATATCGAACCTCAGTAACAATTACGACACTGTTAAGCCTAAAATGAGTGCATAGGTTTGTAATTGTTGTTTATGTTTTGTGTGACTTTGTGAGAAATGTGATGGTCATGTAAAAGACTGCTGTTTTGTACGTTTAACCCTTTTCATATTTTCTTTGTGAGATAAAAGCAGAAAATAACAACACGGATCTGGCTTTTATTCTGGTTTCACTAAAAGTAACTGGATTCGGGCTTTTGTTCTGTTTTTTCAACGGCAGATTTTGTAACACTTCACGCTGAGGGAATAACAGGAACTTGGGCAAGTTCAAGATTGTCTCTATTTCTACCGAGAAACAGATTTTGTAACAGATGTAAACCAAGTTTTAAACCTTGATGGTATATACACAGTACATACAATAAAAATAGTACCCTGAATCACCATAATTGCCACAAACCAAAAATAAACATAATTGTATTATGATATAGATGCCGTTCAGATCATTCAGATACCCAAAGTTTAAAGTATAATTTGTGTAACATGATGTGGACAATATAGTTCTAATTTAAGCAGCCTTCAGAGAATACACGGCATCATCAGGGACTCCTCACAGCCTAGTCACAATCTGTTTAACCTCCTTCCATCAAGAAGAAGATACAGGAACATGGGCACCAGAACAAACAACTTCCGGACCAGCTTTCTTCCAACTACATCACCCTACTGAACTCTACACTATTATAGATTATTTTCTACATATTTATATATCATGTGCATTAACACTCTAAATACAATGTACCTACCCCATATTTTTTTATTAATATATCCCATATTTCTCTACATATATTGTGTATATTGTATATTGATATATTTGCACTTGTCAGACGGCAGAATAATTTTATTGCCCATCTTATAGACGCTAAACTGCATTTGAATCCGAATCGATTCCTTTGTCTGTTAAATGATTCAGTTGATTGATTCGCGCGAGCCTTCAATGTCACGCACTCCTACACAGGAATTCTTGCGTTAGCTTCTTGGCTAACAGTTTCCCCCCTTTAGGAGACTGAGATGCTGTTTTCGCCAATTACATACCCAAAACTTGATATTTATACATTTTAATTTCAACAAGTTTGCTGTAGTTCGAATTTTCAACAAAAAAAAGTGAGGGAATGGCGACCGTACTGAAAAAACGAGGGAAAGCAAAGCAGGAGATTGCTGAGGTAAAAACAAACCAAAGAAGTTAGCTTGCTAGTATAATTAATCCTAATTCTAACAATACCAGAATAATGGTAAGATAAAATCTAATAAAATACACGGGAGTTAGTTATATTTTAGAATTTGTAGAAAAAAAACAACAAAACGTCAAATAATGTATCAATTACAACATAATTGTATTTATTGTTATTAATAATTAGTAACTATATATATATATATATATATATATATATATATATATATATATATATATATATATATATATATAAACGAAATAAGTAGGTGACTTATTGGTTACTAAATACCAAACAATTACCAACAAACACACCTTCTCCTTAAGTGGTTTCACTATTATCAGCATTAATACTGAAGACACCCTAACTATAAAAGAACATGAATGGAATTATGTAGTAAACAACCCAGAACATATTTTACAGGTTCACAAAGTAGTTACCTGGAATGGTTTTCAGTTTGATTTCTCCAGAGTTTAATTTCTTGCCTTCTTGCTTTAGACCATCAGGCCTTCATTGTTAAATTGCTGCAAAAATAAATCAAATCCACTGAATTAGAAGGTGTGTTGAAGTTTCTGACAGGTATTATATATATATATATATAAAACTCAAACAACTGCTGTAATAGATATTGAAGCAGTGAAAAGAAGACAATGACTATTATGTTGACGTTCTGACCGATCCCATTTGTTCATTGTGATTAGCAAATATCTCGTAAACAAATACACGTTTCATATTGTATATAACATTATATATGCTATTATTGTTTTTTTGTTCAACATGCTTTCAGTGGGATAGCTTATTTAATCAGGAGCTGAGAACCCAGGAACAGTCACTGGTGTTTGTTAAGCGAATGCTGGTCCTGGCGGTGTCCACTATAACATACCTGCGTGGGATCTTTCCCGAAGACGCGTATCGATCCCGTTACTTAGAAGGTGATCTTTTTCGTTGTTTGACCTATTAAGAATAATATCCATTACATACATTACAGCTTGAGATTTTACACGTCAATAAATAATCACCATTCAATCTGTTTTTGTTTTATTCCTTTGTCACCTATTGTGAATAATTATTCTAAGGACAGTACAATAACTTCAGATAGAGTTCAAAGAAGGGGAACATGTTTAATGTGATTATTTTTTATAGCCATTGTTTCAACATTTCAATAGTCAAAACAATCACATTTGAGGTCTTAGCTCAAGGTCTCTCACAGTATTTATCATATTTAATATTTTAGATTTATGCATTAAAGTCCTTAAGGAGAACTGTACCACTCCAGGAGCATGCAAAATTGTCAAGTGGTAAGTATTCATTATTAAGTGACATAGGGCACTATTATTAAAGTGTTTTCAAATTTACATAAATGTTTATATGGACACACTCTCATTTATTTTTTGCTTCAATTAACAATCTTGACAACTACAATGCATAGTGATTTAAACATTATTCACATTATACACTACATTTGTGTAAAACGTACGCAAGCCTCATTTATGTCATGCATATAGTATTTTATAATGATGTTAGTATACCCATCAGAGGTATCTATGATCTCTTTTTTTTATGCTTTATTGTTTTCTTTTTTGCACACTGTTTGAAATAAAGAAACAATGTTTTATGTAAAATAACCATGTTTTTCTTTCCAGGCTAATGGGGTGTTTTGATGCTTTGGAAAATCGATATGTATGTTCTATATTCTTAACTTTTACATTACATCATGATTGTGCTGACTCAAGATTTAATAATGCTCTATTGTTTTCTTACAGTTGCAAATTGTGCTTATTGGGGTAAGTGCATTACCTAGTTGCCCCAGGTGAATGTCTTGCTCTTTTATTGCATTGAGTGTAATTTATACCCCATATTTAAACAGGTACACAGAGACCCTGATGACACAAATGTAAGTAACAGCACATATTACTTTTTGTAAAGGTATATGTGCCATCTCACACACCACACATATACACACATATACACACATATACACACACACACACACACACACACACACACACACACACACACACACACACACACACACAGAGAACAGCATTAATGCACATTTCTGAATTTGTTACAGCATGTCATAGAGTCTTACCAGTTCAAGTTCAAATACACAGACCACGGGCCTCAGATGGACATCATCAGGTAAGACATAAGCAATTAAAAGCTGACGTAATTCGTGGACATCACCAAGGACTCCACACGCACCTCTTCACTGCATGTCGTCTGCTCCACAACATCAGCTAATCAACATACCCCCTCATTATGTTTAATAAGTGCACTGCCAGAAGGTGCAGTGCTAATGTATTCAGCACTCTACAAACTAATTTTTCACATACATATAAATTACTTTCACTTCTTTTTAAAACCTTAATGTAAAGAGTATGCATGGTGTCATAAGTATTATTGATCATACTGATAGTTCAGAAAAAAACAAAGCCCTGAAGTTTTAACACAAAATTAAAGAAACCTGTGATACTGAACATGATGCTTCCTTGTCCCACAAGATTCATATCTGATCACTCGCTCCCACCCAGATAAAAGTACAAACTTCCTGCTTCCCATTTTCTAGCCATTTCCCTCCCACTGTGTAGCCCTTTGCCATTACATGGCAGCTACCAACCAGAGAGGGTGAAAACTACTGTAGCACGTGCTTTGCCCGAGATTTGTGAAGCCAACCACAGAATCTTTGCAGAATCAGGAAAGACCAGTCTTTTTTTCTGCGTACGAGCTTTCACCAATGATTGGTTCATTTTGCACAGCTGGCACATTGCCAGTACTCAAACACGACCTTTCTGCGGAAATCCTCCTGGGAAGTTTTTGCTTGCTCCCATGACTCCAGTGCTATTCCATTCACAATGCAATAGACACTTCACAACCCCCTTTATGAACGTAATGGTAAATTATAAGTATTTCCTCTCTAAAGCTAAACTACAAGATATAAATAGTAGAGCTGATAGTAAAGTGAACTGTAGAAGAGTTTATATCATATACTACAGGTAAACCATGTACACACATTTGTATGTTCATTAATTCCAAATATTGAACTAATTATTCATATGGCATCTGTTAAATAAGTAATTTTTTCAATACCCATTGTTTGAATGTGCTAATGATACATATCTGACTTCTTTGTTGAAGAAATGAGAACATCGAGTTGAGGGTCACCATGGAGGACACAAAGGCAGCCTCGATTCTGTTGATCAGAAAGCTTTTTCTCCTTATGCAGAATTTGGATGCTCTTCCCAATGATGTTTATCTAACAATGAAGCTCTACTATTACGATGATGGTAAAACAAACATCCGTAGCGTAACGTAAACACAGCTGTGGGAAGAGTCTAAAACGCTGTGTGTTAGAGTTTGTCTTGAGGCCCTGAAATTAACACACTGTAAATAACCAGCATTTTGGCCAACATATGTCAAATAATTGTACTTTGTATCTATGTCCTGTTTAAAATGCGACAGTGACACCATCAGACTATGAGCCACCGGGCTTTAAAGAGGGAGTGTGCGACAGCCTCTGGTTCGAGGGCACCGCAGTGCACTTCAGAGTGGGAGACCTGCAGACTCCCTTCCACGTGCTGAAAGTTGGAGTAGCAGCTGAGCAAGGCCGTGTGAGTAAACTGCAGGAGGGCAACCACCTTAGAGAGACCGTTCAGGGGTCCACACAGGAGGTGAAGTACTTTATACTAATTATATACAGTAGAGCTGTTTACCCTAATTAAAGTGCATTAAAGCAAAGAAAACTATGTAACGTAAGTCTCCAGGTCACTATACTTTGAGAGCTCATTATAAATTACATTTTTTAAATAGGTGCCTGGACAACACAAGGAGGAGGATCTGCCTTCTGATGATGGTAAGGTTATCATCTGACTCCGAGTCTGAAAGTCCTCAGAAAATTTAGTTATTACTCATCAGTACTTCTGTAAACATTCCCTCTAGAATCGGCTGCACAGTTCAAGCAACCCAAAAAAGCCACCATAAAGGTAGGAATGATTTTATAGATATTTAAGAATTAATCAGATTTTAACGGTTAATGTTTTTTTTTGTATCTTCAGAGAGCAGGCAACAAACTGTCAAAGAGAAGAAAGAAATTAATTTAAAAGCACTCTATATACACTGTATAGATTGTATTTTTGTAGTATGTATATCCAGTTATATATTTGCACCCTTATTTTTCTGAAGGAAAACGTTTATAACTGTTGTAAAATCTTTGTTATTGCTGTTCAGATGTTATTGATCTACCAGTTGATACCGTTTCAAAATGTAGAAAGAGAAAAGCACCGACTGCATGGAAATACGTAATTAAAAATACTTTGTTTCTTTTATTATATTCTGCTTCCCTGTACATGAGATTCTTAAATACAAATCATTATTGTTACAGTGCCGTCCGTCATTAAAGCTTTTATTCTTCTTTAAGCAGTAGAACATTCATAAATACAGATTAGTGTTAGTGCCTTTATGCAAGCAGCATGGATTTTTTTTTTTCAATTGTTTTGTCATTTAGCTTATTTCAGTTTATTATTATAAAAATCCCTGAACCTAGAGACAGAAGGGAAAAGGTCATGTTTATTTATTTGTAATAACAGTACACGTGAGGAAAAAAATTGTGTAAAGATTCCCTTGTATAACAGTCTAATATCTGGAGATTCGGGAGATTCAGTAGTTTAGAAAATGGCGTTCCGCTTAAGTTATAAGCAAATAGTAAACAAAACTATTGTGGTGATACCAGGACTCACCTGCCCAACCCCCCCCCCCCCCCTCCGGATCACCCCACACCTCCTCATGATAAGGCACTTTATAGAATCAACAGAAATACATATTAAAAATTAACACACTCATAACTCAAGTCTGTTTAGCGCCAGAACATAACGCTCCATTTCCAGTGAGTAAATTAATGAATTAATTCCTTATTTATGCACAGTTTAAATCCTAGAAGTCAAATCACCAGCTATAACCTGATTATATAACTACTCCTCATTCATGGCAGTTAATTAGCAAGTTATGACCTTATTTTTAGCGGCTTGTCTTTATGTCACAAATTATGTATCTTTGGGCTTTGACTGAGTTTCAGTAAGACCTAGAGTGCAGAATGTTCGTACAAAGGACATACAGTGTTTGTCCTGGGTTTAAAAGAGACTGTCCACATCTCCCATTTCAACCACCACAGACTTGAGCTGAGAGTAGTACTCAATGGTCACCTGGCCATTTTCTCTTCCTATACCTGAAAAGACATGATAAGAGAAGAAATCTTCAACAAGAATCTTTAATACTAAGATAGTAATCAGGGGACATTTTAGATGTCATCTAGCCACAAAGATGGACATAAACCTTGGTGTGTGACTATGTTGCACAGAGATCTTTCCCAATTTATTTATTTATTTATTTTCAATTGCCTTCCAATTATGGACCTGGTACACATTGGGATCATTATTTTCATAATCATTCGGATAATTGTGATTATGCTCATCAAAGTCAAACTTATTTTTCTTGCCTATTACCTGAAGTTTTATAGCCTCCAAACGGCACTTCCACAGGCGTGATGTTGTAGTTGTTGATGAAGCAGGAGCCGGCCTGCAGGTTTTCGATCACTCTGTGTGCTCTCTGAATGTCTCTGATAGACAGAAATGAAAGAAGAAACAAAAATAAGGGCTCAAAACGTGTAAAGATAAGTGGCGCCCTCTTGTGGCAGTGCTATTAACAAACGTGTCCAAATGTGATGGATCTGACATGAACATGTAAACATTAAATCAGATCACATCATCCCTGTTAATCTTTTGGCAACAAGGATGTTTAATGAGCATTAACACTAGTAAATTCAATAAATCACAGTTGTTTAGAAGGTTGACTCTCTGAATCTATTGTAAATATACGAAAAGGACTGCTTACTTGGTGAAAACTCCAGCAGCCAGGCCCATGGTGGTGTCATTTGCCCTGTAAAGAACTTCGTCCTCAGTGTCGAAAGTCAGCACCGACATCACAGGCCCGAAGATTTCCTCTCTGACACACGTCATGTAGTCTGTGCAGTTGTCTACATACAAATTATTCAGGACACAAAGTTTAGACATTTTTGCAATACATTTTGTTGCATAGCGATTTTCCTCAATGCCTTTGTACTTCCACATATCTAATCTACTCAAATGGATTTGAATTCCCAAGGTTGTAAACAATGATCACTTGCTGGTGGTAAAGCAACATTATCTCTGATAATAGTGAAACTCACCAAGCACACAAGGAGTCATATAATATCCGTGTTTTAGTTTAGGATCTGCCGGCGTGAACGGCTCTCCTCCACACAGCACTCGAGCCCCCTTACAAAGGAAATGCAATTAAATTTTGAGGAAAAACTAAACTAGAAACTCAGGTTAATGAGCAAATGACAAGGAGGAATCAATACAATCGTAAAAGCCAATCAAAATCCAATAGGCAAAAGTAGCCAATGCTTATGTGGAAGGTGGATTCACGTTTTGTGTAAATCCATTATTATTCAATATAAAAGAGCTTTAAAAGTAATTCAGTGTAAATCAGTGTAGCTGAGAAAAGATAAATAGTAATGTTTGTTGAATGTGCCTCGGACCTCTCTTTTGGCCTGCTCCACATATCCCAACACTTTGTGTAGGTGCTCTCGGCTAACCAGCGCACCCATACGTGTCTCTTCCAGAAGGGGGTCCCCGATTTGGATAGCTTTGGTTCTCCTTACCACCTCCTCCAAAAATTGTGTGAGAATCGGCCTGTGCACGAAAACCCGCGTCCCGTTACTGCACACCTGTGTGTAAAGCGTGGGGTAAAAGTGCCTCCTTTACTAATGTGGGTCAGAACTGTGTATAATCATTGACAGATAGAAGTCACAAATGCAATTGCATGTCTATCATGCTATAACTGTTCTTCAGTACCTGTCCCTGAGACAGAAAGTTGGCCATAAGTGCTCCCCTAACTGCGTTCTCGAGGTTACAATCCTCAAAGATGATCAGTGGAGATTTGCCACCGAGCTCCAGGGTCACTGGCTTCACACCTTTGGATGCCATTTCCATTATCTGAAAGGGCAAAAAGATACCGGACTTTCAGTTTAATGTGATATCTTTAATTTACCTCAAATATATTTACAAACACGTTTTTTTTAATCAGCTACTGATTAAAGAAAACAGCAACGTACCTTCTTGCCAGTTTGCACACTCCCGGTGAATGAGACCTTGGCCACAGCGGGATGTTGACACAGCAGTGCGCCTGTCTCCTGAGCGCCCTGCGCCACGTTAAACAAACCGTCAGGAACACCAGCCTGCGTGTAAATCTCAGCCAGCAGCACCGCACTCACTGGGGTCAACGGGGATGGTTTGAACACCATCGAGTTCCCTGTGAACGCAAAAATCTTAATCAATACCAACATCCTGGTGTATATAAATGTACATTACTAGTATTTTAAAATGAGAAACAGTACCACAGGCAAGAGCTGGAGCCGACTTCCAAGCTGCGATCTGGAACGGGTAGTTCCAGGCTCCAATTCCCACACACACTCCCAGAGGCTCCCGGCGTGTGTATGCAAACGATCCTCCAGCTAGCTGTACATGCTGCCCTATAAACCCGATAATATTATTATTATTATGACCGAAGTGTCACAATTTCTCATCAAAAATCCAGCCAAAAAGAACATACTGATACTTTGCTCCAAAGTACTTTACAGTGCCACCAATTTCCATTTTATCTCATTTACAGTGAACTTTATTAGGAAATTCTGACATGCTAACGAACCTGCCATAGTTGTGGCGAGACCTGCAAAATACTCGATACACAGCCGAGCGGAGTCCACGTCCAGCCGTGCCTCGGTGATCGACTTGCCGTTGTTGACCACCTCCACCTCGGCAATCTCCTCTCTTTTTTTCTGTCCACAGAAATCACACCAACAGAGACTGAGCTTCTCCAATTTAAACAGGATCAGGTGAAAACATTTTAAACAAAACCTCATCAGATAAAGACACGGGTGCCAAAACTTTCAGTGTGTCAATAAAACAAGAGTTGCACATTTTCATCTAGCTGACCTCTGACCTCAGTGTACCTGAATGAGTCGTGCTGCCTCCAGCATGATCCCGGCTCGCTCCATTCCAGCCATCTTACTCCAGTGTGTAAAAGCCGAGCGGGCGCTGTTTACGGCCTCATCGACCTGCGCCGCTCGACAAGGGTGCAGCTGGCATAAGACACGACCTACACACACACACACACACACACACACACACAAAAGCTAATTTATTCATGCATTTTAATTTTTGCCATCAACATTTCATTATTATGCAATTTTTTGCTGTCAAAAGTAACTGCATGGCATAACTTTATTGATTAGGACTGTTTCCTAATTGCCAAATTACATAACCAATCAGAATATCAGTCATGACCAATCAACTGACCAATCACTGAAAATAACTATTTTCCATTAACCAATTACTGATCACAATTGTTTCTCCAACTCTATAATAATATTTTGATCGTCATGGAAAAATAAATATGCAAATGAGTGTATGATGTCACAGTTTTTTTTTTTTTTTTTTGCATACATCTTGAAGAAGGTTGAGGTGACGCTGAATGGCCCGGATGTGAAAGAGAGGTTGTAGAACATGAGCACGTGACTGCTGGACAAAGTTTAACTTCACAACCAGACTAAGACACTTGTTGTAGTGTTGTGTAGTGGACACCGGGTTAATCTTTTTAGGAACATTAACAGAAGTCGTCACCTGTCGCGGGTTCGTACACCGGCTCTGATCCGATTTCACCCCCGAGACTGACCCTGTTGCCGCCCCAGAAGTTCAGCGGGTCTGTTATCTGCGTGCTCCCCGATGAAGCAGCCCGGTTCAGATGGAGGACTGAAGCGCGGAGCCGCGGGGACAGTAGAACCGAACTCAGCACACGCATCGCTGCAGGAGACATCTAACACCACCTGAAAACACACACACACACACACACACACACACCTGATCTCTGACCAGGGAACTAAACACTAGTGTACTCCAGCGGCACGGGTATAATCTGCATAAACACAAGCCCCTTCCTTCAGCTGCATTAGGGCTGTGTCCTAAACCGCAGACTACCACCGCAACTAGCGTGCAGAAATCCGTGCAGCGGGTAGAGCAGCTGCCACGCTGGTTTTCAGGGGGCGTGGTTTATTCTAATGATGATTATTCCGATTGGCTATAACACACGTCACTCATCTCCTGAAAACTTGCTTTCCGATTTTATCATTATTTTGCTCAGATTTTATTTCGTCATATTTTTGTAAGATAATACAGGTGTAGTGGAAATTGTATACATTCGTAATAAAGTAGTTTTAATTTAAAGATAATTTATGTAAATGATGTTTAATGAAGATGGGGCGGGGCTTCTCAAATGGTGGTTTCTATTGGTCATTTAATACAGCATTCAGCGTGTGTTAAAAATATGTTTTATCTTTATAATTATTTTTTGATAGAAAGTTACATTTTGCTTTGTAATACATGCTTTTATTTGGATTATACTTGATTTTTTTTTTCCTTTCTCAATTTTGTTAGGAATTTTATTTTTCTGTAGATCACAATGTCAGCACACACTATTTACAATATTTTGGTTATTCATAGTTAATAAACGTTAGTTATCATTTAAATACATGCAATAAAACGAGACAATGACATTCTTTTTGGAAAACATGACTTTTATTATTCCAATTTTATTTTATTTGTACAGCAATTCTAACAATGGACATTGTTGCATTGTCGCAAAGTATACATTCACAAATTATCTCTTAAAGTTGATCCCTAATGAGTGATCCAGTGGCGACAGAGGCAAAGACAAAACTCCTTGAGACTTCACAAGAAGGAAACCTTGAGAGGAACCAAACTAAAAAGGGAACCCATTTTCATCTTCAACACCAAATGTCCATTTATTGTAATTCCATCATTGCTAAGGTCATTAACTGTACACGGATGGAGACTTGCATGCAAAAACAGGGCAACTAGTCCTAACCCATTATAGCAGACAGTTTATATTTATTACAGTCCAAATCCATCTTCATGGTTCTTGCACAGGAACCTCATAGATTTTCAGACTGTTCAGCTGCAGTGAGTGGTCTCCAGTTGAAGAGAACTCTAATCAGGGGTAGAGCACCAGGATGAATCAGGCAGATACAGAAAGAAGAAGGTGAACTTCCTTTAATATGGGCTGTATTAACAGCAAAAATATAGATGTCGAAATACCAGTACTTTCCCTTCCCTCTTGTGTGAGTGCACTACTGGTGTTAGTAAGTGGTGAATTAGACAGGGATTCTGCCCTACCTAGTGCACTAGGGGTGAATTTGGGGTTTGGGCTGTGGGCGGTAAAGAGGCAGGGCTTGGTCTTCAGTCTCTATTGGCCTATTGGATGAATTAGGAGTCTGTCTTTGGGAGTTGAGGACGTACATTCCAGACGTAGTGCGCAGGGACCGGATTGGGATTGGACCTGCACCGGGGCCGCAGCACTGCAGCATGGCAGGAGACAGTGAGACACGACTTCAGGACCAGGAGGAAAACGGCAATTCCATCAGACAGCCGTTTCTTATCGGGGTCTCAGGAGGGACAGCCAGTGGGAAGGTTCGAGGTTTCATTTTTTTTTTTTTACTCCTCCAAGATTCGCTTTAGATTTGTCCCACCCTCCATCTGAATTCAGTTTCTTTTGTGCCCATGTATGATGCCAGTGGTCTCGCGCTCCGGCCGCGTGGCTTTGATTAATAACCCGGTTGTCATTTATGAAATTATACATTTATAGATATTAAGTGATTTACAACCTTTCAAAGACCAAAGCAAAAAAAAAAAAAAAACAACAACTTTATACTCGATTAAAAACTGTTCTGTAATCGGAATTCCCAGTTTGCGGGATGGCGGCGGCGCGTGGGTTTTTCCTTTGTCAAGACACGTCATCAGTGTGCGACCGCTTCTATTAGTAGAATGAGCTCATTTTTCAACACGTGGCCAAACACAAGCAGCTCACTAGCAAAAAAAAACCCCAAACAGTTAATTATTTAATTAATTGGTAATTAATTAATAAGCTAATTAACCAGCTATTTTATATGTATACAAATGTTTATACCGGTATTGCACACAATATCCAATCAGTTTGTTGGGCGAATTTAAAAGTATTTAATGGTGTTAACTGGTATTTTAAAAACGTCTGTTCATTATTATTGTTTTCTTGGAAATATATATTAATTACTTGGGGATTTCGCCGTTATTCTGCTATTGTTTACACGATGACGTCGAAAAAGTGCGACGACGATGATCTAATCGCGTGGGCTGCTCATTTAGCTGGAAATATGACGACAGCTTTTAATTCCCCTCACCTTAATAATGTCATTGTTTCAAAAGTTCCCCCAAACCCTTTTCTTCCTTTAAAAAAAATATATTTTATTATTTTAAAAAGTACCCTCATAAAGCGAGTGATCTGACTAGGAAAAGGTTTCAGGTTTTGTTTATTACCCCCCAAAACGATTTCATGTCACGTGATCAGCATAAACTCCTCTGCAGTCTTCGGTATGTGCCAAGATCATGGAGATGCTGGGGCAGAATAAGATCGATCACCGGCAGCGTCAGGTCGCCACCCTGAGCCAGGACAGTTTCTACAAAGAGCTTACCCCTGAACAGAAGTCCAAAGCGGTGAAAGGGCAGTTCAATTTCGATCATCCAGGTGATAAATGCTGTGTATCAGTCTGGTAGTTTGGGTGTGCTTGAGACAGCATTCTTAGTTTTTTTTTGTTTTTAACATCCATTTTGTCCAGACGCCTTTGACAACGAGCTGATCTTAAAGACGCTTCATGACATCATCCAGGGAAAGACGGTCCAGATCCCAGTGTACGACTTTGTCACGCATTCCAGGTCAGCTGCATTGTATACCGTTTTCTTTCTTGACTGTCACATGATTATTTGTGTGTCGATCAATCAGCCGATCGTCTGGTTTCCTTGGTTTCATCTCTTACGCGCTCGGTGTGTATCCGAAATTCACAACCATGATGACTTTTCTGTTCTGACTGTAACAGGAAGGATGAGTTTGTGACGCTGTATCCGGCCGACGTGGTTCTGTTCGAGGGAATTCTCATGTTTTACTTGCAGGAGATCCGGGACCTGTTTCACATGAAGCTGTTCGTAGACACCGATCCAGACACACGGCTCTCTCGTAGAGGTACGTGTCTACAACGATAGACAAACCACACCCACAGAGAATACAATAGAATCATCACAATGGAGTATTGAACCGTGTATGTGTGTGTGTGTGTGTGTGTGTGTTTGTGCGCATTAGTTCTACGAGACACCAGCGAGCGAGGACGTGAGCTGGAGCCAGTCTTGTCCCAGTACATCAATTTTGTAAAGCCAGCTTTTGAGGAATTCTGTCTTCCAGTGAGTTTCTTTTTATTAATTTTTTTAATTTCTACTCACATATTTCTGTATTTACATGCAGTTTTGCTGTATTTTTTGTTCTTTCTGCCTCAGACAAAGAAATATGCAGATGTCATCATCCCACGTGGTGCCGACAACTTCGGTGAGTCTGTTCAGAAAGAAAGCCTTATTTATTCAGTATCTTACACATCAGTGAACTTGTGATGTTCCTCATAGCTGTTTACTCGTTTTTTTTGCAATAAAAGAAAATGTTAATTAAACTCCGGGTTACCGAAAGGAAAGTTGTGGGTTTGAGAACAAGCTGCCCATTTGAGCAAGGCCCTTAACTCCAGGGGGCGCTGTAAAGAACAGAATGTAAATGTATATGTGAGAAGTGAAAGCCTTTCTTTCTTTCTTTCATTTGTCTCGCAGTTGCAATAAACCTTATCGTGCAGCACATTCAGGACATACTCAACGGTGGCGTTGGCAAACGCCAAAACGGACACGTGAACGGTCACGTGACCCCCCGACAGAGGCGCTCGTCCGAGTCCAGCAGACCGCACTGACCTCGTCGCGTCCCTTCTTCTGAGGAGGGTGGGGGCCGGCCTTGTGAAACGCCATTCAATGCTCTTTCATCGACTCGGAAGGGCCAAGGCCACTTGAGCTGGCTGATATGAGATTTTTTTTTTTTTTGCATTTACCTTCTTATTTTTCTGCCCAGCTTGAGTTTGGGAATGTTTTCTGTTCTTTATTGTCATCGTCATCCTTATTTGTAGAAAACAGTGTTTCATTGCTCAGACTAAAAAAAAAACAAAAAACACTCCAGGTGTTGGAACGCTGTGATTGAGTTCAAATGGGTGAGAGAGAGAGAGAGAGAGAACGTGTGTGTGTGTGTGTGTGTGTGTGTGTGTGTGTGTGTGTGTGTGTGTGAGATGCCTTTAGAAACTTGAAGTCAGAACTCAGGAAGAGTTAACACAAAGGCTGGGGTTTCTCCTAAACGCCAAAAATGTTTACGTCCCACCCTTTATAAGGTGTGCATGTGGTCACGTTTTCTGACTCTGCTCTACTGATTGGTTTTATACCAAAGTCTTCGTGAAGATCTTCTCCACAAGACGTGTTACAAGACGGAGTGTTACAAAAACACAGCTGCTCCCATTAGCGGTCACTTGAAAGCTAATTGTAACGCGTAATTGTACTCTTGAATAAAATCTCATGTTATATGACTTTTTCCTTCTGATGTATTTGACTTTGTGCATAAAAAAAATCTAAACCAGTGTGACGTCAGGGAGTTCAAATGTTATGCATTTTCTGCATCCTCCAGTACTTGAATTGTAGTTAGACCACTAGGAAGCTATTTCTTTTCACTTTTTTTTATATTAGAAGAAGAGTGAGGCTTTAATAATGAAAGTGTATTGAAAGAAACTGAAATAATAATAAAATAAGAATTTGACAAGCAAATTGTACTGTACGTTTTTTTCCCCTTTTCATTCCTTTATTTATGGCCGCATCCCAATAGGGGTGACCTATTAGACATTTAGTGCACTACGTAGTGCGATGGGGTTAATGTTTGGTCCCCTACATAGTGCACTTGTATAAGAATTTACGGTGTATTAGTAGTGTACCGGTGCTAGTTTGCTCCTGACCGGAAGATGGCGCTTTTATTCACTAAGTGCGCGCTGTTTAGATTGTCACCGCTAGATGGTGCGATCACTTAGTTCATGTTCATTTGGTCTTGACCACTAGGTGGCACTCTAATTTACTAATTTTTTGCATGCGGCTTTCATCTTAACCGCTAGATGGCGTTTTCACATACTGAGCGCACACTTGTTTGTTTCAGACCACTAGATGGTGCACTCACTCAACACGCTAGTTCAGTCTTGACCGCGAGAGGGCGCTCTGACTCACTAGGTGCATGCTAGTTTGGTCCTGCCCACTAAATGGTGCTCTCACTCAACACGCTAGTTATTCTTGAACGCGAGATGGCGCTCTTACTCACTAGGTGCATGCTAGTTTGGTCCTGTCCACTAGATGGTGCTCTCACATACTAAGCGCACGTTTGTTTGTTTCAGACCACTAGTCAGTGCTCTCACTCAACACGCTAGTTCAGTCTTGACCGCTAGATGGCGCTCTCACCCAGCGCACTCGCAGCGCCAACGTAATTAATACTGCTGAATAAGCGCATGTATGCAATCGCCTCCCAAGTCCAAACACCAACATGGGGGTAGGACCTGTCATTTTTTTTTGGTCCTTTGTTGTTGTTTTTTTTTTAACAATGATATAAATCTAATATTTCTGTCTTACTTCAGAAATTCGGGTTGCAGTTCAAAGCGACTTTGGAGAACATCACGAAGGTTCGACCTGACGGAGACGACTTCCGCTGGTATTTAAAGGTAATGTCTTAAATTTAAAGGAATGTATCTCATTATTTGGTTTATTTTTCGGGATGTTTTACCCTGTAATTCCCTGCAAAGTCGTGCTGCTAAGTTTAGCTTTTCCGTGGCTGAATGCCAAAATGATATCTCCTGATTACATAGTGCCCTTGTTAGTCTACAGAACTGTGTTTTATTTGTGCCCTTCATAGTGGGCGTGTGTAGGGAGTGTGAGTGTATTCGGGATTCAGCCTCTATAGCAGCGCTGTGAAACGATGACGTGATGATATTGTTCGTTTTGCAGCTGAAGTGTGGAAACTGCGGTGAAATCTCAGATAAATGGCAGTACATCACACTGCTGGTAAGGACATCATGATCTGTTGCTTTCTATAGAAATGAAATAGTTTTTTCAGTCTGTATTTATTCATTACTGATATAAAGGTTTCCTCAGGACAGCATGCCGTTAAAAGGAGGCAGAGGCAGTGCGAGTATGGTCCAGAAGTGTAAACTGTGTTCCAGGGAGAACTCCATCGGTACACACACACACACACACACACACACACACACACACACACACACACACACACACACACACATTTTGATACCAATCAACTTCATTGCGAACTTAATGACCACAAACCACGCCCCCAGTAAAAAAAAGTGGGCGGGGCCACTCATTTTAATTATTTCTGAGTAAAATTAATAATTGTTTTTAGCATCTAGCCTTCGCAAAATACAGTTACTGTTTACCAAAACCATCTCAGAGAAGGAGCACTGGAACAATCCCAGCTGCTGACATGCAGATGTGGATGCTGTTTTACGTAAAAATAAAATAAACTCCAGACATTAACCTCAACACTGGATTTCACCCACAGATATCCTGAAGGACACCATCACGCCGTACAACGTGAGTTCAAACCCAAACACTTGTGTTTATTATTTATTAATAACCAGCTTAAAGGTCAGACGTTTGTATACAGTGATCTCCAGAGCGGGTTTTTTTTCCTTCTCCATGACCAGAAACAGAAATTTAATTAACGTATTTTATTTGTGTCCAGTGAATTTATTTTATTGTTCCACTTTACTGGAATCTTTTTCTATTATGTAGCATATTTAACTCCGATTGAACTTGTAATGAGTTGAATATATAAGTATATTATGAACAGCGATGACTGAGATTAAATGTTGTCCTTTACTGTGGATATCATTTTTCTAAGTAGTTTATGGACATGGTTATTATCCCAGTTGTTTCTTAAAGGCGGAGGACAGCGAGAGGTTCAAGACCATGGTGCAGTTTGAGTGTCGAGGCCTCGAGCCGGTCGACTTTCAACCTCAGGTGAGGAATAAACGTCCCTTTTTTTTCCCTCCCTGTACTTCACATTCCAGGCCGAGACGAAGCTCCATGTTGTTGTTTCTTGTTTCTCAGGCAGGATTTGCGGCTCAGGGCGCAGAGACGACCACTCAGTTCCCTGAAATTAACCTTCAGGAGAAAGTAAGTCAGAGTTTGCACTTTGCACTCATTAAGAACATCCAATAGACTATGTGGAATAAACCCACCGTGTCTTTCTAGGATTGGACGGACTACGACGAGAAAGCCAGCGAGTCGGTGGGCATCTATGAAGTCACACATCAGTTTATCAAGTGTTGAGAGCGTCGGAGTGGAGATGGCCTGAAAATCCAGTGAGGAAAAAAAAGACCATATACAAGGAACATTCATAAAAAATACAAGCATTGTAAATAGACATGTTTGGGAATACAAGAAAGATGAGCATTGGAGATGCTGATCTTAATAAAAAAGTTATCAAAGAATTGCTTTTTGATTCGATCTCGAACTAGCTGATTTGTCAATATTGAGAGGGCCTTACACTAGTTTCTCTTAACACACATTCCTATAGTTTCTGCGTAATGTCTGTAAGAAGTACGAGGTCTACGGGACATCCTGTCTGGACTAACACATCTCTGGAGTGGAAGTAGTGGTGTGTGTTCTTTACCTGATGGTGGTATTAAGAGGTGGATTGATTTAGGTAGGCCTATGTGTGAAATGCACGACCCTAACCCTCAACAATAATAAATGTTAGTTCGGGCATGATAAAATCTTAAAATCTAATTCTGATCCTGTGCTCTGGCGAAATTTCACTCTGGCGCTTTGTGTCCACAAATCTCAGATTTTTCGACAAACTAGAAAATGTTGCTTGAGAAGTTACCACTAAAAACTTTCTGGCATTTTTATCTTCTCTTTGTTTTGCTTTTATTTTATTTAAATCCCCATCCAATTCTTACTTCGATCGTTCAATGTAATCGAAACCCCTAACTCTTTGGAATCGACTCTTTAGAATCGACTCCCTGCCCCCTTTCAAAGCCACCATTAAGGCAGAATCGACTCTTTCGAATCGACTCCTGCCTCCTTTCAAAGCCACCATTAGGCAGAATCGACACTTCGGATGTGATTCCCAGTATTGTGAAGGTTGTGGTTGCTTCAGGAGTTTTTCAGTCAGGTGCAGTTTCACGAAAATGGCTCCCGCAAAGAACAGAGTGTTTGTTGTTGGGGTCGGGATGACGAAGGTAAAAGAAACATTTCCCGTGCTAACATTAATGACAAATTATTACGAACAGTCTTGCAAAACTAACTAACGTCCGTCTGTTAGCCCGTATGCTACATGCTAGCTGGCACGGTTAGCTAGTTTTGACCTGATTTACTACAGAAGTGCCTCCTAGTCATCAAATAGTCAATTACAACATTAACAAATGTATTTAAATAAATGTCACTACATCATAAATATTTTCTAGCCACTCTAATGAGCATTGAAGCAAGCTGTCAAAGTAGGACATCTTTTTAAAGGCTATATTTACTTATATTTACTTTAGCACAAACCTGACAACAATAATAACACGTGCAATATATGGCTGTTTTTTAGTTGTTTTTACCCCAAAATCGCTACAGAATCTGTACAAAGCCCATATCTGGTTTGCAATAACTATCTGAACTCTGGGTTCAGGGTTCAAGGTTGCTCTTATATAACAGTAGGTGAGAGTTCATAGTGAATTGGTGTACCAGGGTTTCATCCTGAAGGTTCTGAGATCATTCATTCAAGTTTCGCGGTTAAAAATGCAAGAGAAATCAAGCTTCTGGCATGTTTCTGGGAAAAAATGATAACTTATAACAGTATTATAATGACTATATAATTATAAAATATAATTTTTTTCTTAACATGCAGTTTGATAAGCCAGGTGCAAGAGATAGAGATTATCCAGAAATGGCCAAAGAAGCAGGTTATTTTGTATTATTATTATTAATTTATAATAAATTGCAATAAGTCACCCCTATTATGAATGTCTTTATTGACATCAGGTTGATCTGTTTTAGGACAGAAAGCTTTGGCCGACGCAGGAGTGGCGTACTCCGCAGTCGAACAGGCCTGCGTGGGATATGTTTATGGTACACTTTCATTTCTCAGACACTTTTCGTGGTTAAGTAGATTATGACAGCGAGACTAAACTTTGTGATCGCTCCTGAAGGCGACTCCACATGCGGACAGCGGGCTATATACCACAGCCTGGGTCTGACGGGCATCCCTATTATCAACGTCAATAACAACTGTTCCACGGGCTCCACCGCGCTCTTCATGGCTCGCCAGCTCGTCCAGGGAGGTACAAGACTCCACACGCAATAAGCTTTATACATTGGATACGTATTTAAATATATATACCTTACAATGTAGAACTCCAGAATAAGAAGGTTGTTCCTGCTTTGTTTTTGGAAGGTTTGGCTGATTGTGTGCTCGCTTTGGGTTTCGAGAAGATGGAACGAGGCTCCTTGTCTTCGAAGGTGAAAGGACAGATGGACAGAGCAGTAAAGACAAATGGATACGAGTCAAAGGAAACTATAACTGTGTGTAAATATTTGGGGTTTTGTTGTCTTGCAGTACATGGACAGAACCAACCCTATGGATAAACACATGGAGGTGATGATCAACCGATACGGCATAGCGGCAGCTCCGGCTGCTCCTCAGATGTTCGGCAACGCTGGGAGAGAACACATGGAGAAGTACGGTAAGACGTGGAAGCAGGACTCTGTTCCTTTTTGTTTGCTTTTTTTGTGTATCTTGTGCCATGGTTTCATGGTGTGTGTGTGTGTGTGTGTGTGTGTGTGGGTGTGTGTGTTGTAGGAACCAAACCTGAACACTTTGCCAAAATTGCCTGGAAGAATCACAAGCACTCAATTAACAACCCGTAAGTAAAAAAAAAAAAATCCAAATCTGTCATTTCACCCGATTTTCCCACCCATACGTGGTTCGTTACTGAACTGTTACCACAAAGTTGAAGACACACCATTGTATAAGACACAAACCTGTTTTCGAAGCTTCATCTTTATCTTCTTACCAGTAGGAAGTCTGAAATACTATCGTAATTAACATGATTTTAGATCTCCACGATGATAAACTATTAGATTAGTTAGTATACCTGGTCTTCTAAACAGCACCATGACATTGTTTTTGCTCTCCACATGTCCCCTCAGATATTCTCAGTTTCAGGACCAGTACAGTCTGGAGCAGGTGATTAAATCACGCAAGGTTTTTGAGTTCCTCACACTTCTTCAGTGCTGGTAAGTAGCTCACGTAGGGCTCATGCAGATTTAAGGTTTAATCCGGATTGTGTAAGAACATCTTGATGTGTTTGTGTGTGCGTGCGTGTGGTTTAAGCCCTACATCTGATGGAGCCGGAGCAGCAGTGCTAGCCAGTGAGGGATTTGTGAGGAAACACGGTCTGGAGGCCAAAGCTGTGGAGATCATCGCTCAGGAGATGGTCACTGATCTCACTACAACATTTGAGGAGAACAGCTGCATCAAGATGGTGGGTGGAGGATGAAGCAGATAATTTTAGCTCTTTTTCTACCTCTTTTTAAAAATGTATAATATTCACATCATATGCATACTTTTGCATATAATTTGCATAAAACACACCCCAAACCCTTTTGTAAACAGTTTATGAAATGTTTTCCCTTTTTTATATCTTTCTATAGCAGCACTAGAAATCTGGATGTGCTTCAAGCACACTAGATGAATATAACGATTATAATGAGGCATGGTATATGCATATGGAATGCAAATGAGGAGCATGTGGGCGGAGCTTGTATCGGCTTAGGCCAAGCGGATGTATTTGCTCTTGCTTGATTCATTTATTGAATTCTTAAATACTGTTTGTTTGTTTATTTGGATGAGATATACAGATTACACACTTCTTTTTTGCTCCTCCTTCTTTTCAGGTCGGCTACGACATGACGCGCCTCGCTGCCAAAAAGTGCTTCCAGACAGCAGGCCTGAAACCGGCAGACGTCGATGTCATCGAGCTGCATGACTGTTTCTCAGCCAACGAGCTCATCACGTACGAAGCTCTCGGTCTCTGTCCTGAAGGTATTTTAGGAGTTTTTCCCCTAGTTCCTGTGTTGGTTTCAGAAAGATTTATGGTTTGAAAGCCACAGTGTATTTATTTACATATAAAATAATTCCATATACTGTAGGTTGTTTGTGTAACATATGTTTTTACCTGTTTGTTTGACTGGAAACCAGATTAAGGATTTTGCACGTGACTTTCTCGTTTGCTCGCAGGTAAAGCCGGAGATCTGATTGACAGAGGAGACAACACGTATGGGGGCAAGTGGGTAGTGAACCCGAGCGGAGGGCTCATATCAAAGGGACACCCGCTCGGAGCTACAGGTACGCCATGCACTACAGAAGGAGAAGCTCACACGAAGGGAATTAAGTGACGTAATGTGTCAAGGTGCAGGCAAAGTAGGTTTTAATAGGCTCAAGCTAAACACCTGCTATGGGGTTTACACACACCTGGATGGAGAAAAATCCTAACAGCGCAATCCTTCAGTTTAAATCCCAATCCTGTTCAGAGAATTAGGTGAATGGACATTTGCTTGAATTTGACCCGTCATGTTCTGTGTACCGAGTACTTTGATCTGACTCAGGCGATCTCTTCTGTTTATTGACTATTAGCTCTTTGACCTGTTTTTGTCCTCAGGGTGTTTGAACATGCGTGAATGAACTCTGCAGGATGCAGGATTCGATTTCTCGGGGCTCTCTGAGGCCACTGACTTCTCACCCTGTTTTCTGTTTGAATGTTGAGCTCTGTGTCGTGGAATTGAAGCAGGTGTTTGATTGCTCAGGTGTGTTTTAGGTGGCTGAGGTATTTATTGATGTGCAGTGTTTGATTGCTCAGGTCTTGTGTAATTGGCGGATGTGTTTAATTGCTTGGGCTGTCTCAGGTTGTCAAAGCTCCCTCTACTGTGTTTGATTGCTCAGGTTTGTCTCAAGGTGTTAGGGCTTGTGCTTAATTGCTCAGGTCTGTTTTAGGTTTTCAAGGCTTCCCTATGTGTTGTGTTTGATTGCTCAGGTCTGGCCCAGTGTGCAGAGCTGTGCTGGCAGCTAAGAGGTGAGGCGGGGAAAAGGCAGGTCCCGAGGGCGAAGGTCGCCCTGCAGCACAACATTGGCCTCGGTGGAGCCGTAGTGGTTACACTATTCAGGATGGGATTCCCTCAGAATGCAAGGTGAGAGATCTCGCACACACTCACTGCTATCGATCTGTTTTCAGATTATATCGATATAGCACAATTCTTTAACCACCCCTTCCTTACTGTAAAACCCCAGAAAACTCAAAGTTCTTGTGTGTATTAGATTTTTTTTGTTCACACTCAATAAAAAGGTTAACATTCAGCACTTGTCACAGTCACACCGCACTTTCAGGACCTTGGACTTTATACATAACCCCCAGGATCATTAAAGCATGTTACTGTTTTCCCCCCTAAGGTCACAGATTGCTGCGTTTCCCACCAGCGCTGCAGCCGGTCTGGAGAACTTCAAATCTCATGCGGTTTTCAAAGAAATCGAAAAGAGACTGCAGGAGGTAGGAACGAGACAACCTGCTCATCCTAGTTTCACCTTCTACACATTCGAAGGTTTTGTGTCGATAGCTGTTTGTGGCCCATACAGGAAGGAGAAGCTTACGTGAAGAAGATCGGCGGCATTTTTGCTTTTAAAGTGAAGGACGGCCCTGGTGGAAAAGAAGCTCTTTGGGTTGTTGATGTGAAGAACGGGAAAGGCTCGGTGACCAGCGACGCAGGTCTGCCATTGCGGGTTTATTTATTTATTTAAGATTATGCAGCATTATACAGCATGCGAGCGAGAGCAGATGGTACGAGAAAGCAAAATGAGTTTTGGCTCATTTCAAGTGCATCGAGACACCAGATTTTTTTTTTTTTTACCACATAAAGCTGCGATTCTGCCAACTAGTTAAACCCTAATTTGCTTTTATTTGCATATTTAAATAGCTAATTTTAGATTTCTGATAGGAAAAAGTCTCAGAGGAACTCGATTAGGTTATTTTTCTGCCATGCGTCTGCCACCTCTACTTTTTAATTATTCACGTATTTATTTTAATTAGCTTTAACCGGGTCTCTCGTTTTCTGCAGAGAAAAAATCTGACTGCACGATCGCAATGTCTGATGCTGATCTCCTCGACCTGATGACCGGGAAACTCAATCCACAGACCGTGAGTAATCTCTGTAACGCTCAACACGTATTACCTGCACGTTTCAAACATCAATTTGTGAACATATCATTTTATTATTTGAATATACAAATAAACAGTTAAAACAAGTATTTATTACATCAAATGCAGAAAGTTGTAAAAATTTTTTACTGCACCTGACCTTACGTGTGTTTACAAACATAACCAGGCGAAAGTTATGCTAGCTTAATGCTGGAAACCTTTTAGCCACGCCCCCTACCTGCATCTGAGGCTTTTCTGTGTTTTCCGTAAAAGAGGCATGCATGCATTTTACTGTATATTTCCACTATTTCTATTATACCAGCTGAATACATTGTGATGGTAAGAATCTTGATTCTTATTCTCGTTCCAAAGGCCTTTTTCCAAGGCAAGCTAAAGATTACTGGGAACATGGGAATGGCGATGAAGCTGCAGAGCCTCCAGCTGACGCCAGGAAAAGCCAAACTGTGAAGAATTCAGACTAAATGTCTGGTTGGAATCCTGTGGTTATGGCTTTGGGTGTGCAATACTGTACAATCTCAAATTTAGAGCAGTCACTTCAAAATAAACATCACCACCTCTTGCAACAGTATAAGATCAAGTTCTGTATGTGATCCAGCTGAAATTCAGAATGCTGTTCAGGTTGAGCTGGTGAATTTGCTCATAGTTTTTAAAAGGGTATAACAACAATAACACTAAGAGTTTGAAGCGGTATGGATGGTGGTCTCACGTTTCCTTATTATCTAGAAAATACATCACATCTTGTGCCTCTGCTACAAAGAATAAACATTAATTTAATCTCTGAATTGTAACCTGATAAGATTTTCCTCGTGTGGAAAGATAAATCTGATGATGTGTAATTGTACGTTGGGTCAAGATCGACCACAGATTGATGGGGAAATGGGTAGAAGACTATGATGTCTTCAGTTCACTGTTTTAATGATTTCTTGTAACAAAATGTTTCTATTTTCATGCAATAATTATGTGTAATTATTAAAAAATATCAAATACGGAGTTGTCCATCTTACCTGAGATCATCTTTGCTTCGGTTTTCCGTCTTTGCTCCTTCATATAAATCCCGCAAAACTGACCACATGGAATGTCAGAAAATATTGAAAAAAGAAATGACAATTATTATTGTAAGAAATAGTGCCATAAATCGACAGGGAGATGAAAAGTTAGTTATAAGAACTACTCCTGGAACTGTGAACTACTATTCTTGCTTCTTACATTAAAAGTGAAGATATAAAATAATCATTTTTTTTGTTTAAACTTATAACTAAGGAATATATGTAAGTGAAGTATCTTCAATCTTTTCACCATTTAAATGAAAGATATGGAATAAGTACTGATATGTTCTTTTAAAAAAAATATATATAATGTTATGATATGAGTAACGATTTTTTCTTGACCCCTCCCCAATCCCCCACCAAGCTCTATCAAGGCAATAGTGAGTTGCATGTAAATTCAATACCTATTATACTACAATACTTAATTGGATGGCGTGTTATTTTCCTATCGTTCGCTCACGCTGAGTCAGCGTTAAGAGTAGGCCTTCCCCCTGTAACTCCCTCACCATCTGTCACTGTCTTTGAACAGTCTGTTTCCTCACTGAATTATCTGTCAGCTTGTGTGTTTATGATTAATATTGAAAGAAAATAAGTGCCACACCTTGGGTGCAATTTGGAAGGTTAAATATTTGTAACAATCTGTATTTTCTTTTCATCAGTTTAAAAGAGGTCATTTTTTTCTTAAGGTGTCTGGTTTTGGTTGTACCTTAAAAAACCCTATAACTAATGCAGAAGCACCGACACCGGAGACTCCATCAGTCAACGTTAAATAAATCATCTACTTTCAGAAAACTTCACTATACACATCTCTGTGTAATCGATGCCTTCTGGCCAATTAGTGCGAGATATAAAAACACTTTATTATTGATGCATCTTCCTGATTGAACACTACTGCACAAAAACGAGCTACAATAGAAAAAGAACACAAAACAAAATACGTGGCATGCGTAAGGTAATTTTAGAAATATATACCATTTCAATAAGAGGAATTGTGGGAACTTTTGAGGGAAAAAAAGCATAGAAAAAGTCAACAGGGCCTTGCCCAGGAAACAAACTATAAAAAAAAATGATCTCCATCCATTTTTTACTAAAATAATGTCCATCTTGACCTGTAATGAGCTGAAAGAGCTCATGATATGTGCTGTGTATCAGATAGTAAATTCCAGAGGAAGGACCAGACCATTTCAGATCTATTGAGTCCATATAATGTATTGACACCCTGATTTGAAGCTCTACTATCCATCAGTGCTCAATCAGCAAAGGAACAGAAGAACATTGCCAGCATTTGCTTCTTGTACAATTCTATGAGGTCCAGAAGATCTGAAGGAGCTTAGACGTTTGTTTCAAGGCTGTTCATGTCAACAGTGAAGTGGTCTTGAGCTCGATCTCGGCCCTGGTCTTCCCTTTTAATGAGGTGTGTAGACTTCTTAGGTGGCTTCCTCTCCGGCTTCCTTCTTAGGCTTCTGAGTCCTTCTTCCAGCTGTACGAGGCGAGCCACCTCTGGGGAGAGGCGTTCAGGTTTCTCGAAGCGTGCCGGAGGAGGCTGGAAGCAGCCATTGCTCTGGTAGGATGTCAACTGCTGTATGCTCATCATCGGCTTGGTTTCACAGATCAGAGGAATCTGCAATAACATTATAAATGTGCTTTGATGTAGCTTTGTGAAATGTTTGAAGATTCTACACACTTTGATGACCTGGATAATTGCTAACCTTCATAAACTCAACTAAGCGAGACATGAACATGGATCTCACCTCTTCACCCTCCTTTATAAAGTCTTTCCTGCATATGTGCGCCATGATTCCTGTGGCCAGAGCATCCCCCATCACATTCACCATCGTCCTGAACCTGTCCCTGAAACACACACACACATTTTCCAATTGGAATCCTGACCTATAGTGTACACTGGCTAATGATTATTTTTTTCTCTTGGGGTGTTCTGTAAGTATATGCAGAGAGAAGTATGGGCTTACAGGGCCCAGTCCACGGCGATGATTAATGTGATGTCGTCGGTAGGAAGCCCCACTGAGGTTAAAACAATCACCATCGTTACCAAGCCAGCCTGAGGAATCCCTGCTGCACCGATACTGGCTGCTGTGGCGGTGATGCTGGAAGACAAATCAAACCCTGTGTTTGGAGTCACTTCCACCCAGTGTTCATATGTAAATGTTCAATAAAAAAAAAAAACCTTCCCAAATAAGCGTTCTGCTTTATAAGTCTTCCACAATTTTTTACTTTGCCGCTCTACCTGATGGTGATGATCTGACCAAAGTCCAGCTCATAGTTGTTGACCTGAGCAATGAAAATGGCAGCAACAGCCTCATAGAGTGCCGTACCATCCATGTTGATGGTGGCTCCGACTGGTAAGACAAAGCGGATGATGCGACGGTCGATATGGTTGTTCTCCAAGAGGCATTTGAAGGTGATAGGCAGTGTGGCCGAGCTGAAGTGAAGCAAGGTTTTAGACACAGTTTGTCAGGACGAGCATTAAATAGTTACAGAGAAAAGGGAATTTGAGAATGATTGGGAATAGGATCTAAATGACACTCCAGTGTACTGGAATAGGTGCACATGGTCAAATCTGTCAATAGGCCCAGTGGAGCATTGTGCTATGTTTTCTGGACCACAATCCTTTGAAATTATTTGGAATAGCAAATATATAGTGCAGGTGATTCTTAATGTTAACATGTATGGAAAAAAACCCCAGAAAGTCCTTTTTTGGTGGTGATGGGGTTTTCACCTGGATGCAGTGGCCAGCGAGATAAGCAGCGCTTGCAGAATGCCTCGGATGTAAACAATCGGGCTCTTCTTGGTAATAAAGAAGTACATGGCGGGCAGGATGAAGAGACCATGGATGATCAGCCCAATAACCACAGTGATGGCATAGAAACCTAGTTTCTTCCCCATGGCAGAGGGGTCATCCATCTCTAAGATCTTGCCAGCCACCAGGAAGACGATCCCAAAGGGGAAATACCTGCAAGAAAGTAATAGCTCTACTGCTGGGGAATAAAACGAGCCGAAACCAATATGGGACAGAAAACATTGCATACATTACAGAGTTCCTATCAAGAGTGCTTGAGAATTACATACCAGATAACGATTGCTACAATTTTCAGCACTGCTTCATTTAAACTCTGGCAGAAGTTGACCAGCGCACTGCCGTTAGGTCCCATTCTTCCAAGAATGATTCCTAGTAAAATAAAATGGCATGAACGTTATAACCCTGGTGCTTTTACACGTGTAGACCGAGAGATGAATGCTCCTGAAGATTCATTTTCAACTGAGCAAATATAATTAAATGGCAGAAACCAGAAAACCCAGAGAACAATTTCCTCTAAAGCAGTTGTCTCAAAATGTATTCATTCATAATGAGTACTGTGCTGTGCTTGTTTGAAGGACAAGATCTTCAATGAGGTAGATGCTACTTGCATGTTCATGGACATCTTGCCTCAAAGGCGTATTTTGACAAAATTGACATGACCGTGACCAAGATTATTCGCTTTAAAAAAGATGGATGCAAGAATTAATTTATTTTTAAGAATATACCCCACTTGAGCAGTGGCTCAGCTGTTACTGGTTGGAAAGTTGTGAAATCTTGGCCAATGTTGAGCTCTTGCACAAGGACCTTCACCATTACTCAGCTAAAATTAGGTTAATGTATGATGCTGTATAAATGTCCGAATTGAATCCTCCGTGATACCTTTGGCTAGGACCATTTTACCAGTGAATCACTGAGTGTGTGGAAGTCATTATGACTTGACAACCAAACCAGTTTGCTCCCTGTTGTCACCCATGTAAATATTCTCCACAACATATACAGTGTATAGCTCCATCAGACCACAGGAAAGAAGACCATGGGTAAAAGAGTGTTGTCTGCATAAGTGTCTAAATCTACTTACTAAATCTACTTGATGCACTCTGTCTCACTGAGACCTGGATTAAACCAGGTGATTATATGGGTCTAAACGAGTCGACACCGTCAGGATATGTTTATAAGCATGAGCCGCGTCAGACTGGTCGTGGGGGGGGTGTAGGAACCATTTATACTGCCTCTCTTAATGTTAGTCAGATGTTAGGATTCAGTTTTAAATCATTTGAAGTGCTCGTTCTTAAAGTTGTATTTTCAGACAGACATAGAAAACTCGCTCTGGTCACCGTGTACAGACCCCCAGGGCCCTACGCTGATTTTCTTCAAGAGTTTGCTTGTTTTCTATCAGATCTCTTGATCGATTTTGATAAAGTGCTGCTTGTAGGAGATTTTAATATTCATGTAGATGATGTAAACGATGCTCTAGGATTATCATTTGTTGACTTATTAAACTCTTTGGGGTTAAACAAAACGTCACCGGACCAACTCATCGCTTTAACCACACATTAGACTTAATAATATCCCACGGAGCAGACGTCACTAATATAGATATTTTACCTCAGAGTGATGACATCACAGACCATTACCTCATACTGTACACACTACCGGTAGAGCAGATTAGCCGTGTTGCACCACGTTATCGACTTGGTAGGACTATTGTTCCAACCACTAAGGACAGATTCATAAATAACCTGCCTGATTTATCTCAATTTCTCACTAAACCCATAACTACCAATAATCTTGATGAGATAACTAACAACATAGACCTTATCCTCACTAGCACAATAGACACTGTTGCCCCCATCCGGTTAAAAAAGGTTAGAGAACAAGCACCTGCACCTTGGTATAATAGTCATACGCATGCCCTCAAGAGAACAGCACGTAATCTGGAGAGAAAATGGAGGAAAACTAAATTGGAGGTATTTAGAATCGCGTATAAAGACAGTATGCTCAGCTACAGACAGGCGCTAAAAGCTGCTAGAGCTGAACACCTGAGCAAACTTATAGAAAACAACAAAAACAATCCCAGGTTCCTTTTCAGTACTGTAGCTAAACTAACTACAAATCAGGGCTCTGAAAATTGTGTTCCATCACAGTTTAGTAGTGAGGACTTTATGATTTTCTTCACTGAAAAAATAGATAACATTAGAAAAACAATTGTGGCAGTTCAACCTCTGACACCATCTCCTGAGACAGTGTTACCTTCAACTCCACAACTCCACTGTTTTACATGTATAGGACAGGAAGAGCTGTATAATGTTATTGCCAAAGCTAAATCGACAACATGTCAGTTAGATCCAATTCCTACTAAATTACTGAAGGAAGTGTTATATACAACTGGTGAACCTCTTCTAAATATTATTAACTCCTCACTATCTTTAGGTCACGTCCCTAAATCCCTCAAGTTAGCAGTTATTAAGCCCCTCATTAAAAAACCTAATCTGGATCCAAACACGTTATCAAATTACAGACCCATTTCAAATCTCCCATTTATGTCTAAGATTTTAGAAAAGATTGTCGCTGCCCAGTTATGTTCCTACCTGCAAGAGAACAATATCTTTGAAGAATTTCAGTCAGGTTTTAGGCCCCATCATAGCACAGAAACTGCTCTAGTTAAAATAACTAATGACCTGTTTTTAGCTTCAGACCAAGGCTTCATTTCGCTGTTGGTTTTACTTGATCTTAGTGCTGCATTCGACACTATAGACCATGATCTCCTCCTAGATCGATTACAAAATTACATCGGCATTCAGGGACAGGCATTAAGCTGGTTTAAATCCTACCTGTCCGATCGTTACCATTTCGTAGATTTAAATGGAGAGCTATCCAGGCTAATGCAAGTAAATTATGGCGTGCCGCAAGGTTCAGTTCTAGGACCCCTGCTGTTCACAATATACATGCTTCCGTTAGGAAATATTATTAGAAGGCATGGAATTAGCTTCCATTGTTATGCTGATGATACTCAGCTATATATTTCATCTAAACCAGGCGATATAGCTCAATTAAGTCGGATAACTGAGTGTGTTAAGGAAATAAGAGATTGGATGACCCATAACTTTCTACTTTTAAATTCCGATAAGACTGAGATTTTGCTCATCGGACCAAAAACTAGTATACAGAAGCTCCAGCATCTCAACCTGCATTTAGACGGATGTTCTGTAACCACTAATTCAACAGTAAAAGACCTGGGTGTTATTTTAGACAGCGACTTGTCTTTCAAAAATCATATCAATCAAGTTACTAAAACAGCCTTCTTTCACCTTAGAAATATTTCTAAGCTAAGAAATATGTTGTCCATATCCGATGCAGAAAAGCTCGTCCATGCGTTCATGACCTCCAGAATAGACTACTGTAATGCGTTACTAGGTGGATGTCCTGCATCATTAATAAACAAGCTTCAGTTAGTCCAGAATGCAGCAGCCAGAGTTCTTACAAGGTCAAGAAAATATGATCACATAACCCCGATCTTATCGTCCCTACATTGGCTTCCTGTTAAGTTTCGAATAGACTACAAACTATTACTTCTCACTTATAAAGCACTAAATGGTTTGGCTCCCATATATCTATCCAGTCTTTTAACTCGCTACAATCCGCCACGCTCCCTGAGATCTCAAAACTCTGGGCTTCTAGTAGTTCCTAGAATAGCAAAGTCCACTAAAGGTGGTAGAGCTTTTTCACATTTAGCTCCTAAACTCTGGAATAGTCTTCCTGACGGTGTTCGGGGCTCAGACACACTCACCCAGTTTAAGTGTAGATTAAAAACATATCTTTTTAGCAAAGCCTACACATAACACACATCACATCATAACCTTGTGCTCCAGAACATCTGATCACATGCACATTATCAACTTGTGCTGTTAATATCATGAACAGCAGCTACGCTAATTGCTCTCCACTGCTTCTCTTTCTCTCCCCATCCCGAGACACCCTGAGGTTTGGCCAGCTCCAGTCACCTCCCACCTCGTGATGATTACGGACCTTTGAAGAAGTAGATGCCGAACTCACAAACATCCCGAACCATCTAGAGATGTACCAGTGCCATTTGGATCCCGCTACATGTGTGGAGTTTGGCATTGGACCTCCTGGAGTGTTAAAGGCTCTGGCATGGAGAAGCTGATGCTGGATCTGTGGTGATCACAAATGCTGAGCTCATAAAACTCGGAGCTACTAACCATATAGACTGTATAAGACTGCAGAAAGAACATCACTTATAATCTTATACTCCAGTGCTCATGTTAGCTCTCACTCTCCAGTGTTCTGTATTGTTGAAAGATTTATGATCAAACTCTTGATGTCACCCAAAATGAGGATGGGTTTCCCTTTTGAGTCTGGTTCCTCTCAAGGTTTCTTCCTCATAACATCTAAGGGAGTTTTTCCTTGCCACAGTCGCCACAGCTTGCTCATCAGGGACAAATTCACACCATTCACCTTCACTGTTGATTTGTGTAAAGCTGCTTTGAGACAATGTCTGTTGTGAAAAGCGCTATACAAATAAACTTGACTTGACTTGACTTGACTTACATCTCGAGCAAGAGAAAGCCAAAGCCATGAACTCACCCATGGTGGCTGAAAAAATGACAATTCCCAGGACATTCATGCCGTCGCTGGTGCCAGGCAACGTCCTGATAACCACATCCGGAGGTGGTGTTAAGTCCAGAGAGAAGTTCTGGATGTCAGTGCCATTGTCGTCCTGGATGCCGTAGATAAGAACGCGCCTGGTGGTTGATTCTATCAGGTTCTGGCTCACGGTAGGCTTCTGCTTTAAGATGGGGATACTCCTGCTGCGGTACTGTCAAGGCAGAGGAGAGAGATTATTAATAATGGTATGATAGAGCTCTGTTGTCATGATAAAGAATGTGACCTGATGATTGCATTACATATTGTTTTAGAGATGCAAAGCTTGTGATGTCTCACCTGTTGAAAAGTAGCTTGGACCAGGTTGGCAGGAAACATGTTGCTAGTGGAGAGAAAAAGAGAACACACTGAACAGGTGTAGCATAAGCAGTGCTTGAAGGCATAAGCATTGTTCTGTCTGTGGATCTGATCTGCCCAAAGGCATTTACTAGGACTATTGATTGGGGTAATGCAACATCAATATTGCACGAATGAATGTTTATCCTAAATATTTAACCCCCTAACGCTCCAATGGTTGGTCCAGACTTCCTCACTGTTACAAATACAAGATTAGATACTAGATACACTGAAGACTCTAAGGTTGTCATTTGTGTTAGTGGCATGAAGTTGTTTGCCATGATCTTACCGGATCAGGTCAAGCAGAGCGTCCGCAGAGCTCATGATCGGCTTGCCGTTATCCTCCGAGTCCTCCTTTTGTGCTGCTCCACCTGGGTGAATGATGATCACCAGGATGATGCCTACCACTACAGCCACAAAAGTGGTCCAGAGGTAGTAGGAGATGGTCATGATTCCCAGGCGACTTGAGCATTTAGCATCCAGCGCTGCCAGACCAGACATCAAACTAGGAGAGTTAATGTTACAAATAGATTTTACTGACCAGGGTACATTTTTTGTAAAACAGCATGATCTAAGTGAGTAGATTAAGTCTGGATGTGGCATTTCGGTCCTGGTAAAGTCATCAAGCACACAGTACAAGTAGTGTGTGTGCATGTTTGATTGTGTCTTAGCAGGATGGCATTAAGTCCAATGGCATCTGATTCGAATGGAGTTTTGAACCATCTGGGGCTTCACTCCTGTGTGATAGCAGATTTTAGTTCGATAAATGGAACTATCAATTAACCAACCAAATTAACTTTAAATAAAAGGTAGAGCATTTCATAGCTTCCAGATTCCAGAACATCACAGCATGTACCCAAAACGTTCACCAACACCATCCAGAAGACAATAATATTGGGCAACACATTACTTTTCCATTTTGTGTTTTAAACAATTAAGTATTTTCTAATATATTTATGATTTGTCCAAAGTTTTTTGGACACCAAAAATAACTTGAATCGAATCCCACTTTATATCTCCAAAGAAAAAAAAAAAAAGATGGATGTTATTTTCTCTTCACTTCCATCCAGCTAGAAAAGATGTCTAAAATGTCGCTGTTTTGTTGAAAAGCTACAGGCACACTTCAATCCTCTTTAAAAGAAACTGCTTAAAAGCCAGAAAATTGCCACTTGTCCTGTGTTTCCTTCCCACAGTTCTCTTTGGTACAAAAAATTGCTGCTTTTTCTTAGTCTGAGCACTGTTCTCGAATTTAGAGCTGTGTTATTTTCTTACCTAAAACCTTTGGATGCTGGTTAGCGCTTAGCTCAACTAGGGTTAAATACTATCATTACTGTGTTTTAAGCAGTATGCTTATTTATTTATGAAGCTATTCTCCAAAGCACAGCTTTCACAAAACACAATTAGTGAGGGCAAAAACTCAACTCTAAGTGTTTTTCTCTGTACTACACAAACAGCTGAACAGAAACGGACTGGCAAAGAAACCTGACATGTGGCTGTGTAGATTCTGCAACTGCACAAATACAAATTCATTGTTGAGTGCAGTTTAAGTGAAGATGCATCAAATAATTCAATTTTGTTTGATGAAAACACTTCAGAATTTTCACTGGCGCACCAGGATGCCAGCCATTTTTGCTTGTTCCATTGTACATCAAGGAAAGTAGCTGTGATATGGCATAGAGACCCACATAGCAATACTGGCTCTTGAAAACATCCTGCTGCACTCCTGGTGCTTGGGCCTACTGATTACTGCTATATTATTCTTTTTTTGTCTGGTGTGGTGGACACTATAATTCACTCATGAAGTGAGTCCTCTATACAAGCAGCATAACCTTCTAGGGAGAAAATCAAAGCTGTGTGATTTTACCTGGAGACAACAAGAGGAAGGATGAGCATCTTCAGCATCCTCATGAGCAGCTCTCCAGGGAACTGGAAGTATTTCACCTCCTACAGAAGATGAAAATTGTAATAAGAGAAATGTTTTTTATAAAAAATGAAGATTGCTCACTTTATCATCATGGGACCATGCTGGATTTGCTGACCATGCCCACAATTGCAGCAGCCAAGAAGTGAAATTTTGGTTAAAATAAATTGGTGTTCCAGAGCTTTTTGTTCATACACTAATACTAATTACTCTAAATACTCTAAAATATTTACGCCCCACTCTAAGTTTTGTGTTGCTCTGCAGTAGCATTTCATTAGTAGCAAACGTGGTTCGTCTTTGTTTTTTTTGACAGAATATCTTCATTACCAGGTTGAAACATCACTGCAAATGTCCATACATTTAACATTAAGTAAAAGGTGCAGACGAAACGTTCGGCTGCTGGTAATCAGGTGTCCTGAAGTCATCCTGTTAATGTATCAAAAGAGGTCAATAGTCATGTTTGTGTCGGAACAAATGCAGAATATGGAGATGCTCTATTTACTTGTATGACATTCTTTGTTAGATATGTTTGACAACTTCTGTTTGCTGACAAGATTTAAAAGCACTAACCAAGCAGAGATAGTTCGGTAAGGCTTTATTGTAAGAAGATTTAGTAAGAGGTATAACTCTTGTAAAGAAGACCAACCTGTTCAGAGAGATGTTTAGAACGCAGGAAAAATCCCAGCAGGCAGCCGACCACCACAGCCAGCACAGACAGGATCAGGAGGCCGTTCTGCTGGCAGACGTTCTTCACCCGGCTCCACTTGGCACCCAGGGGTTTGGCGTCACCTCCTTTATCCATTTCCACACGCGTGTCAAATCAAGAGCCCAAACCCGACGTACACACATGCAGGACGAGTGAAGGACGGCCAGGTGGAGTCTCTGTCTTGTAAGTCCACTCGTGGTGTGTCTATATTAGAGTAAATCCCACTGCACTGCATAAATCTGCGTCTTGCATTCTTTAGTTCTCCCTGTCGACCTCTAGGAGGCGCCTTGACAGCTGGAAGCACTGTCCTGTAGTTAATACCAGCGATCCTATTAGGGATCTGGAGCTGGATTAAGGATGAACAATTGGAAAAGGGATTGTTCTTGGAAAGATACATGGGAGAGGAAAAAAGGAACCAAACAACAACTTGTGCAGCTTTCACATGACCCATATAACTTTAACCAAAACAAACACAGAGCAGTACAATCTGTTTAATCACACACTCAGCACCTCCATAATCAGAGCAGCTTACTGTGTCATCCTGTCAACAACACGTCTTCCTGTGGGCAAGTCAAATTCCTGATGTCACTTGGTGAACGATACCAAATCTGGTCTGTTTTTGATGACCACTTAGCTCTTGAAACAGATTCTGCTGCACTCTGTCCTTGCGTCTGCTAAGTGTTGCTTAAACCTATATTTTTCTCTCGATGATGATGTTTTTCTTCAGGCATGGCAGATATACTTCATAGTTCTGGCTATTATATGATCATAAAAAAAATTTACGTTTAGAACAAGGGCAGACTACGCATCTATTGTGAACACCACAATCACTGATGACGTGTTTGTGTGTCTTTTGTTTCCCAAGTAAATCTTCACGCGCCGTCTCTTCAAAACATTATCCCCAAAAGCTCATTGATCGTTATTAGAGCGTACGCGTCAAAGCCGCCACTTCAGCAAACAAACGCCTCTGCAATGGTGTAGAAGATAATCAAGACACACAGCCAATAAATATATATATAAATGAACCATGAAACTAACAAACAAATGTAAATTACTTTCTAATCTTGTATTGCAAAGACAAAGTCATCTTTTGAAACATACCACGGTAACACTTTAGAAGATGCAGAACGTTTAGTGCCAATAGTTGCCTCATGGAAATACACTGTAAAAGGTGGTGCTTCTGTGTTTCTAAGCTCTCAAGGTTCTTCATTTGTTTTTGTTTTCAGGCAGTAAAAAAGACCATTGCAGCACATTGTAACGTGACATTGAGCGGTGAAACATGGGCCTAAATCAAAGAGGAAAATGAGGAAAAATACGCCAAGGACGTTCCAAGCTATTTTTCTTTATACGGGTACAATTCTTGTGTGTGTGTGTCTGCGTAAGGTGTTTTTTTCGAAGTATGTTCTTTTTAGGAGACATTCAGAGCTTAGACAATGGTATGAATCAAATTGCTCGTTCTAGTCTGCCAATGTTCCGTGAATTTAATTAGCTTGAGGGTGAATTTAGCTCTTCATTTTAAAAAACTTCAGTGCCAAGTAGGAACAGGTCCTGTGTGATTAGAACGATGGGGTCTTTATTCAAACTATGGAGTTAATGATCCATGTGGCAGCTTGCTTCAGAATGGCTATGCTGGATAAATCCATTACCACAGGACAGTAAATGGTACTTGGGTCCCACTTTTTTCCGCCAGTTTTTTGCTGACGGTACTGCTGGATGTTTCGATGGTGAAGAAAAATAAGCATTAGGTTTCCTTGGCCCTCACCTTAGCAGACTTTGCATGTTCCTCACCCTGAAGCTTGAAGCTTCTACACAACTGCTTCTGATTCAGTTAATGTCTGTATTTCAACCTACATATAAAATTGATGATCAGCAGCACATGCTTGGTGTAATTAGTTCATCTGACATCTGAATCTAATCCTACACAATCCCTGACTTTGTGCAAGTAAGACACAAAATCCAAAGCTGGTTGCACCAAATTTTTATTTAATTTGGATTTTATATTCTGTTTATTTATAGCAATTCTAATCTGCTCTGGATGCTGAGATCTTCTCCAACATCTGCGGCAACATAAAGAAAAATGACAGAACTCTGATGATAACAGCAGGTCCCTCCGTTTTTATTGTTTCTCAGCCTTGCTAATGCAAATTCTTGAGGATGTAAAAGTGTTGACACTGGAGACTCCTTCCATTTATATAATTAATAAGTAAGTTGTTTTTTTTTTAGCTTTAGATCCTACATCATATGACTTGAGAACCTGGTGAACTGCAGCTGCACTGGCTGGCTCCTGTGCACCTCCTGACCAATCAGAAATCCAGAATTCCATAGCGCTGAGGTATAAAGCGTTTACTCAACACCTTGGATATGAAGTGAGGTAGTGCACTAGATGTCCAACAAGGAGTCGATGGAAACAGCCGAGAAGTAGAAGAAGGGATTTGTGTGGGGATTTGATTGCATTGGTGAAAAGTGAAAAGAGAGAGAGAGAGAGAGAGAGAGAGAGAGAGAGAGAGAGAGAGAGAGAGAGAAGGAGGGAGTGCGCGCGCACGTTTTGGGCGAGCTGCTGAGGATGAGCGCGCTGTGCTCGAGCTACTACACGCCGGAGAAGGAGCTCGTGAGCGCGTTCGCGTGCCCGAGAGACGGCGGCGACGAGCGCGCGCGGTTCTGCTGCGGCTTCAGCGACCTCAAATACTGCTGTGATGATTCCAACGGCTTCTTCCCATACGAGTACGGGTACATGTGGTGGCTCAGGTAAGCACCGGACTTTATGAGGTTCCTCGAGGTTCTTGAGGGCTTCAACAGAAAGTATCATGTGTGCATCAAATCAACAGAACGAGATCTTTCACTTGGAAACACGATGATGATCAAAGATTGTGATTGTTTTTATTGGTTTGTTTATTGGAAATTTTCGTATGATTTTAAAATAATTATTGGATGAAAGATCAAACCTGCGATAATAATAATAATAATAATAATAATACTATAATTGGCTCTTGATAGGATATAAAATGTATATTATATTTAATATTGTAAAATACAACAGTAATGAACAGAAACACTATAATAAAGGGAAAGCCCAATTTCTCAAAATACTTCATCCTGAAGAATCTACAACTGTAATGTAATGATAATGAGCGCCTGGTGGTGCTGCCCTCTAGTGGTGAGTTATAGGATTGTCGGTAGCTCCTCTGTCTGATGGTGTTTTATCTGATAACTAAATCTTAAACTCTCCTTTTATTCATCTCGTGCCCTTTTTACCCCCTCCGTAGTATCGGTGCTCTGATAGGTCTATCTGTAGCTGCAGTAGTTCTCCTGGCCTTCCTCGTCACTGTGTGTGTTCTCTGCATCCTCTTCATCAACACTAAACCCAGTCGTCTAGACAGCGGGCTTCCTCTCAGCTTGCCGGGTCAGTCAGCATCAAATACTGGTACGTGAATGATCTAATACATATACTTTCTTTTATAACATTAAAAGCAGTTTGTTGACTTGACCTACCTGTAATCTAATGAGTTTTCTATTCTTCCTTCCTAATGCCACGCAGGTTGTGAGCCGAGTCCTTCCCCCGGGTGTTCCACCAGACCTCAGGGGTTTTTCCGCAAACATTTCCCAAGCAGGAAACTGCACTGTGCCGAGCAGAGGGCCGAGCCTGAGCGCCTGTTTCAGCCCTGCTTCAGGGTCACCGTGGCTAGGGTGAACGCTGAAGGGCCTTCATATGAGCCATGTTCAAAACCAGGTGCTTGTATAGGCTGAGCAGGCGACAAGGACTTTCTCCTGCACATAGAGTTCAGCAGTGACTCTTTTTGGAGCTCCTGGGATTTGATGCCAATCATGGAAGACTTACGAAGCACAAAGCTTCGTAAGTCCTCCATGATTGTGCGTCAGAGTGAGTAATGTATAATGTTTTTATTCTAAATGAACGGGGGGGGGAGGGGGGGATATATAAATAAATAAATGATAGATCAAAACAAACCGGCTTTTTTTTCAAGAGTAGGACACCCGAATAAACGCCAGGGGGGCGCCGTGACAAATTGCTTTTAATTGCCATGATCATGTCTTATCATTTTGAAAGTTGAAACGTTGTCTCCACTCTCCCTGAACCCCCCTGAAGAACAAGAAATCTCTGTAATCCTGCGAAACTTTGAACAAAGATTTATTTAATAAAAATGTTTTTAACTAAACTTTTTTGTAGCAACAAACAAGAGGAAGGCTGGTGGGAGCCACAAAGGAATCACTCGAAGAAGTCATTCTGCCCACCTGCTCTGTGGAGGACATTGTTCTACCCACCTGTACTGCTAAAAAAATGTCATTCTTTCTGCCCGCATGCACTACTGAAGATGTCCTGCTGGACTGGTCCTCATCTTCACCACATGCATTACTCTTTTTAGTGTCTTTGTTCTCTCATGAATGTTGCTCAGTTAGAGACGTCGCTACACCTTCTTGCTTGGCTTAGGAAGTTGCTCCTTCCCCTAACCACATGGAGAATGTCACTCCATCCTGCATTGCTTTTCCCACGAGTGCTGCAAGCTGTGCAGCAACAGTCATTCAAATAAACCAGCCCAGAAAAGCAGATATCTACCACACCCCCATTTCCATGTCTGGATCACATGTCAATAATCACCCACACCTGTTTCCTGTTACCTTGATTAACATTTGTATGGAACTTCACTTTACATAACACACGTTGTTTTAGGTCGTCTCAGGTTTAACTTCCATGGAGGTTGTGTTCCTCTGTTCTTGGTTATTTTATTTAAAACAAATTTTGGTGCTTTTTGAATTAAATATTTTTCAATGTTGGCTTTATGCAAGACTGAGAGAGATTCAGTTGGGATATTTAACAAACCAAGAAACAGTCATGTGCATATAAGGTTTAGTAGATGCTTTTTGGTTACATAAGCAGGGCTGATGATAATCACATTTAGAACATGGACATCTTTTCTCTTTTTGGAGTGTTTGGTATTGGCAGCACCAGACGTGTACAAATAACCTTTAGAAAGTCACATCATCATTCCACAGTTCTTGCTTGTTTGCATTTTTAAGCTGTATATATTTAAATCAAATGCATGAAGTTTGCCCTTAAATAGGATGTGCTTCTTTACTTATTTGACTGCTATGATTTCAATGACACAGAGGTGACCTCAGTTTTATAACCTTTGGCTAATTGGAACTTCGCCATACAAGAAGATAATGAGGTGAAGCATGAATCCCTGCTCTGCAAGCTTTATTTAGAGAGCAAACAGTCGTTTGGTGTGTTATCTATCATGGAATGACCTGCCCAGTCACTGCACCTAAATCCTATTGAATTTCTCTGGGGTGAACTGGATCACAAGGTCAGAAAAAAACATCTTCGGCATGTTTTAAAAGAGGCTCGGCAAAATATTCCAGCTGAATGTTTGGAGAGAAACGAAGTGTCCGGATGCAGAGAGTGTGTAAAGCTGTTCTTCATGATAAGGGAGGATTTTTCTAAGAAAATAACATGAAGGTAAATCTTTGTACCATTACATGTTTGTTGCAAAAGACCAGGTGTTTCCATATTAAGTTTTAAATTAGAACATAGTCAGGATGAACTGAGACTCCTGGGATTTAGTACAAATGACACATTTTGAAAGTCAAGGGTAGGTTACGCAATAGTTCTAGATAGTTTGCATTTGAAAATTTTATTCATATAAAGGTGCAAGAGTTTGCACTCAAATGGGGTGTGTTTTCTTACTAATTTGACTGCAGGGATTTCAACAAAACCAGGTTGCATTCATTTTGTATTGTTGAAGAAAAAGGGTTTATGTCCAGTGTTTCACCATTGAGACTGTAGTCTCCGAATCATTTTCTTGGCTGACAGTTCATCCACCTTTTCAGGTCGCCATGGCTGTAAGAAGTGGTTAAGTTGGCATAAAATTCCTCTTAGATTGAACTGCCACATTGTCCTCATTGTCCTGAACTAAACTGAACTAGAGGCTCATGAGAAGGCTATTGGTTGCTTCTGTTCGTTAAATGAATACCTCTGAGAAAATACATTTTTGCATGAGTTGTAAATGAGCTCTCACTGTATATTTAAACAGCGATTAAAGAGACCTTAAAGAGCACACATTCATAGAGCTTGAAAGCATCATACCAGAGATGAAGTTGTCCTTTGTCTTTTTCCTCCTGCTTTGTGACATGGCTGTGGGTCAAATAAGAGAATATGTGCTTGCTTCTAAACCTCTGACCTATTGCAGGGTAAACTATGTGGATCTGGCAACCATCACTACAAATGAGGTGAACCAGAGGTTGATGAAGGTTTCAGCTGGGGTCAGTGTTTTATTTGGTTGGATTGGGCTGAACAGAAATGCACTTGATTCACACATCTGGCAATGGTCTGATGGAGAATCAATGAGTTTCTCTAATTGGATAAGTTCTCAGCCTGATAACTACAGGGGAAATGAAAGCTGTGTCATTTTAACTCTGTTTGGTTGGAACGATGTGGTCTGTACATTTGCTTTTCCATTTTATTGTTCCTGGAGATTTGTTTTGGTGAATGACAGTAAGACCTGGGAGGAAGCTCATGAGTACTGCAGAACTTACTACACCGGCTTGGCCAGTCCAATCTCTAGAGCACAGTTATACCTGGCTGCAAATGCATTAACACAATCCCAAACAGTCAGTGTGTGGACCGGCCTGCACTTTGTGAACAGACAGTGGATCAGTGTGAGCAGGTCGTCGTTGGTGAGTCTGATCTCACTGCCCTCGTGCCCAAGCCGACACTATCGATGTGGAGCTCTGAACACCAAGACAAACATTTGGGAGAACAGAGACTGCAGTGAGAAGCTGAATTTTCTCTGCTACTAATGGTGTGTAACAGACATCCAGTACAATTCACCAGGATTCTGTAGTTTAATGTCTCAGAAATTATGCTTATTCTTGATATTTTGTTTTGTTCTCTCTTAAGATGATTTCCACAAAGAAGAACTTTCTACTTAACACTTGCTCTGAGGTGGGACATGAACGTTCTACCACATCTCCTATTATTAATACACTGCAGTGTAATGCACAAGCCGAGGGCATCTCAAAGAGGAACTCAGTGGAAGTCTTTTTAATTATTCATCTTTCTATATTTATTAAATTCTTATTAAATGTATAAATGTAAAAGACAAATATCCTGAATTGATTTCCCTTTCTAGTGTATATTTTTTAAATGTGGTATGTATAATGTTTTTTTGTGGTGGTTTGTATATTGATATCTTACAATAATTGTTCATCAATAAATAAAGAATTTTCTGCTTTATCATTCTTGTTTTTATGAATGCATTTAAAATTTATACCCGACACAAAAAAACAGAGGCCTTATTGTTCTTTATTTTGTGGGTTGGTCAATTGTTTGGATTTCATTTTCATGAAAAACCACGAAGATCAGAAAACTTTCTATGTGATACAATGTGTAAAAAAAACAAAAAAAAAACAACTTTTGTGGCAAACAAACAAATGACCTTTTCCGAGGTAAAAAAAAAACCACATTTTTATTAACTTTAGGAAAATGTATTTTGATAAATTTGTATGGGTTTTTACTATATAACACTTCCAAAAACAAGCAAACAACAAAAGTATTGCTTTTCAATAGTTATATTTTATAGCTTTTATAGTACTGTAGAATTTATTTATAGTTTTATATTAAAGGATCATACTGTATACTATATTAGATGTAGCAGCAGTAGTGGAATATTCAATAATAATGTAGTTATATTTAGAGAGGCTACATTGAATATTTTTTTTCCATATTATTTAAGAAACCAGACGTCTGCTTCAACATGCATATGTGCATGAAAAATGTGTAAAATGAAACATTTTGAGAGCCAGAATCATGTCATTCTAGACTATTGGCCAGTTTGCATTCAAGAGATTGAAGAGAATAAGTTCAAAACAATTGTGCAAAGTTTGTTCTCAGATAGCATGTTTTTCCTTTCTAATTTGTCTGCTATGATTTGAAAGGCGCTGAGGTTATTATTGGTAAGTGTAAGTGTCCTCCCTGAGGGATTTTTTATTGTATGTTTATGGGTACTAAAGAATTAATGCCATTTTATTTACAATAGAAACTAAAGTCACAGATTCCTGTTCTGTGCTGACAGAAGTTCAACACAATGTGATCTGCTGTTTAAAGGATTTTTAGACGAGGAATAAGAGTATTACGGACACTTGTTGTTACATAAAAGTTAAATACGCTGTTCAGTGTGATGAGGGTTTAAGTAGGGACTCCATCAAGACTAGCTTTGGCAGCATAACTAAAAAGGAGAACCAGAAGGAAGCACAGACTTGAGTGATATCTGGTATAAAAGACGGCCTGCCATACCAATGGTCAGTTGTCAATTAACCTGAGTGAACACACGCGAGAGTGGGGAGGACGACAGCATCCAAACATTTCAGTTGTCCAAAACACTAACACTAACTGGCATGCTGTTCTATAACTGTTGGGCTTTGTAAGAGAAAGCTCCGCCCCCTGGTGTAGTTTTCATTATTTCAGGTACCAACAAATAGCCTGCACCTTTCGACTGAAGTAAAAGTGGTGGATAATAATTAGATACCGCAGTGCACGACTATTCAGTGCGTAATAGAGATTTAACTGGAAGTCATTGAAGATTAAATAAGACAGGGGTGACGTGATCATATTTTCTGGCTTCTGGTCTTTCTCTTACTAGTCCCAACAAGAAGAAACAAGAAACAAGCCCCAATATGTACATGGTGTATTTTTGGTTATATAAACAAGTCTGAAATCATAACATGGACAAGGAAAACTTCTACAAATGAGGTTCGTTTAGTTTGTATTTGAGGTAATTTATTCAAATAAAGTGTGAAAATTTTGTTAACAAATGGGATGTTTTTCCTTTTTAATTTGACTGTTAAGGCTTGAGCGAGGCCGAGGTGCATTCGCTTTGTAGTCTTGAAGAATGGGTGCTAATTCTTTTATTGTTCTTATTGGAGTGTATTGTTCGTGGAATTTTTATTTTGTTGAAAAATTTGTCATTTTGTATTTTTGATCATTTACAAACTGGCCAATCAAACATGTTACAAAAGACAGGGCAAACTCGAAGTCAGAAGGGGCACAAATGGACTTTATACGGTCTTTTCAGTGTGACGTCATTTATGAGAGGTGGGTGTGGCTTCACTAGGTTGACGTGCAGAAAGTCCATGACCAGAGTCTGGAATGACACCTGCACAGACTAGGCATGCAAACCCAACACCTACCATACGAAACTGCCACAGAGTTAATTCATTAAAGGTATAATGAATGCCTCTGAGCTTTTAGAGGTGATACAATTTTGCATGGGTTGTAAATTAGCTCTCATCAGATATGTGGAGAACAGAGAGTTTACAAAGACTTAAGCAAAAGTTCACAGAGCTCAGGAGCATCGTAGCAGAGATGAAGTTGTCCATTGTCTTTTTCCTCCTGCTTTGTGACATGGCTTTATGTCAAATAAGAGAATATATCCTCGTGTCTGAAGCAAAGACTTGGGGTTCTGCTCAGAAGTATTGCAGGGAAAACTATGTGGATCTGGCAACCATTACTACAAATGAGGAGAACCAGAGGTTGAGAAAGAATGCAGCTGCATCCAACATTTTAGACAGTTGGATTGGGCTGAACAGAATTGCAATTAATTCAGATATCTGGCAATGGTCTGATGGAGAATCAGGTAATTTCTTTAAGTGGAGCCCTGACCAGCCTGATAACTTCAATGAAAACGAGACTTGTGTAATTATGAGTTTGAAGGGTTGGAACGATGTGGTCTGTACATTTGCTCTTCCATTTTATTGTTCCTGGAGATTTGTTTTGGTGAATGACGGTAAGACCTGGGAGGAAGCTCACGAGTACTGCAGAACTTACTACACCGGCTTGGCCAGTCCGATCTCTAGAGCACAGTTATACCTGGCTGCAAATGCATTAGCACAAACCCAAACAGTCAGTATGTGGACCGGCCTGCACTTTGTGAACGGACAGTGGATCAGTATGAGCAGGTCATCGTTGGTGAGTTTGTTCTCGCTGCCCTCATGCCCAAGCCGACGCTATCGCTGTGGAGCTCTGAACACCAAGACAAACATTTGGGAGAACAGAGACTGCAGTGAGAAGCTACATTTCCTCTGCTACTGAAGGTAAGTAACAGACATCCAGTACAATTCACATTTAGTTTAAGGTCTCATAAAACTATGATTATTCTTGATCTCTTGTTTGTTCTTGTACAAATGACTTCTACAGAGTGGTAACCCCTTATCTTTCTCCTTAACACAACACTTGCTGAGAGGTGAGATGTGAACCTTCTACCCCATCTACTGATTTCAATACACTGCAGCACGATGCACAAGCCGAGGGTTCTCGAAAAGCACTTAGTGGAAGTCTGGATCTGCTCTATATCGTAGCTCTATTTTCATTTAATTCTTATTAAATATGTCAATTTAAAGGACCCATCACCTGTATTTCCTTTTCTGGTGTATAATATTGAAATGTGTCATGTGGTTTGTGGGGGTTTGTATATTTATATCTTAAGATAATTGTTAATCAATAAATGACAAATCTTATGCTTTATCATTCTGTTGATTGTGCATATATTTATATTTAATGTATTTTAACTTGTTTCAGTCATTTTGACACTAATTGTCAGACCCACCATGCAAATTCACAGAGAAGACAACAAAACAAAAAACCCTGTTATATAACCCAGTTTTATATTTTGGACACTCTTGGCATTCTCTCAGTTAGCCTCCTAAGGTAGTCACCTAGAATGGTTTTATAACAATCTTAGGGAGTTCCCAAAGGTGTTGAGTTCAACTGTCCAACTCATCCCGAACAATCACAATTGGATTTAGATCCGGTGATTTGTGGAGACCTGGTCACCTAATGCAGCACTCCATCACTCTCCATTTTGAATGAATAGCTTACATTTACATTTACATTTAGGGCATTGAGCAGATGCCCTTATCCAGAGCAATGTACAAAAGTGCTTTAAGTCTCTATCAATGAATAAATCAACACTGGTTCACTAGGTTGCAGACTTGGGATACAACATATGAGGAAAAAGGACAGTTGATTGTCCATGGTTACCTTTTGGATGTGAGAGGTGATCAGGGGAGATCAGAAAGTTGTGAAGAGATATCCTAAGATCCTGACCTTGATATGAATCACCTGGGATGACCAGTAGTTCAGTTTTGCTGGGATTTATTTTCAACTGATGAGTGCTCATCCATGATGATATGTCCACCAGACATGCTGAGATCTGAGCAGAAGCTGTGGTATCTGAGAGAGGGAAGGGCAAGATGACTTGAGTCATCAGCATAGCAGTTTAAAGAAAACCAATGTGAAGATATGACTTCGCCAAGAGACTGAGGACCAAGAACTGAGCCTTGTGGGATGCCAGTGGAGACACTGTGTGGGGCAGGTGTTGACCCCCTCCATTTCACCTGGTATGATCAGTGGTGGAAAAAGTACATAAAGCAGGAACTTGAGTAAAAGTAGAGATACAGTAGGTAAAATATTATTCTAGTAAAAGTAAAAGTGTCCCTTTAAATTTTAACTTGAGTAAATGTACAAAAGTATTTGCCTTGAAATGAACTTAAGTATCCAAGTACTTTGATTTATTATGGCTATAATTTTCCTTTATATTCCTATCATTTTTATTACAAGACTATTTGCTTTTAAATCAACAAATCTCAAATTTGGACTCATCAGAACAAAGTACAGTGGACAGTTCTACTAATCTAATGTCTATTTTCATTGCCAAGTCTTGGTAACTGAATGGTTAAGACATTGGAATTCTAATCAGAAAGTCAATTGTTCAGATCAGGGCACCACTATGCTGCCGCTCAAAGGGCCTTAACCCTCATCTGCTTCGTTGTAAGTAGCTTTGGATAAGACGTCTAGAGAATATTTAACATCATTGTCCAAATTTGTTTATTCATTTCTATTGCCTTCTTTCCATTGAATTGAATTGAACTCCATGACTATACATATGTTTTACTTTCAATTTCACACACAGCTTATATGTTTCTCTCTGTGGAAAATTTTATGGCAAACTTTTTTCAAAATCTGAGATCAAAAAGATTTTCTATTTCCTCTTAATTTGTGGCTGTTACCTAAAGCTTTAAAGTCTGAGGTAAATAAAAGCTAAACTTCTTTCTAGCTGAGCTGCTAATGGTCCTACATCCAAATGCTTCCCCTTGTAATCCCTGTATAGGGATTGTCATAAGGTAGCCTATGCCCTACATAGTGCAGTAGATACTATTAAAGTGGTTATATCTTCAAAAACAAGCTATTCTGAAGTAAAAACTGTATTATTGTTACTAATGGTCTTCTGTTTAAAGGATTTTGAGATGCTTTTCAGCGTACTATTGCTGTAAATAGTGGTTAACATACTTGTTTGGTCACTGCCACAGAGCCCTGGTAAGGAGTGCTGGCTGCTTCTATTCATTAAGGGTGAAATGAATGCCTTTGAGCTTTTAGAGGTGATTCAATTTTGCATGTGTTGTAAATGAGATCTCATTTGGTGATTGTTTACAGAGAGTTTACAAAGACTGAAGCAAACATTCACAGAGCTCAGGTGCATTGTAGCAGAGATGAAGTTGTCCATTGTCTTTTTCCTCCTGCTTTGCGGCATGGCTTTATGTCAAATAAGAGAAAATATCCTCGTGTCTGAAACAAAGACCTGGGATTCTGCTCAGAGGTATTGCAGGGAAAACTATGTGGATCTGGCAACCATCACTACAAACGAGGAGAACCAGATGTTGATAAAGTCTGCAGCTGCATCCAACATTTTTTACTTTTGGATTGGACTGCACAGAATCGCACTTAATTCAGACATCTGGCAATGGTCTGATGGAGAAACAGCTAATTTCTTCAGTTGGAATCCTTACCAACCTGATAACTACAAAGGAAAAGAGGGTGTCGTCATAATGTCTCAGAAAGGCTGGACTGATGTGCCTTATACAAGCATTTATCCATTCTTTTGTTCCTGGAGATTTGTTTTGGTGAATGACAGTAAGACCTGGGAGGAAGCTCACAAGTACTGCAGAACTTACTACACCGGCTTGGCCAGTCCGATCTCTACAGCACAGCTAACCCTGGCTGGGAATGTATTAGCGCAAACCCAAACAGTCAGTGTGTGGACCGGCCTGCACTTTGTGAACGGACAGTGGATCAGTGTGAGCAGGTCCCCGTTGGTGAGTCTGGTTTCGCTGCCCTCATGCCCAAGCCGACGCTATCGCTGTGGAGCTCTGAACAACAAGACAACTATTTGGGAGAACAGAGACTGCAGTGAGAAGCTGAATTTCCTCTGCTACTGATGGTAACAGACATCTACTAAATCAATCATGATTCTGCCTCAAAAACTGATTATTCATGATCTTTTCTGCTCTCTATGCACAGATGACTTCCTCAGAGGAAGCTCTCTGGTGAAGAGCAATGCATGCATAATACAGAGAAGCAATTTAACCAATTTTTTATGTGTAGTATATCATGTAACATCATTGTTAAAAAAGTGCTCTAGAAATTATATTACATTTTGTGACCGTGGCCATCATGAACAGACTGAAAGCAGAAGGGCCCTCGTTAAGACGGTGCTTTTATAATCTGAGTAAACAGGGGTTAATGCTTTTGCTCAATGGGCTCCGTAGTGGCTGTCTGGGATTTCCACTTGAGCCCAAATCACCAGTGCTATTTTAGGCTAAATGACTGACGACTTATGAAACCCAAAGCAAGACGGAATTGCTATGGATGTCTCGCATCAGTTATCTGTTTGATAACAAATTGGTTGTGCCATTTTAGAAGCACTTTATAATAAATAAAAAAGAGAAAAGCTGTTTCAACAAATTTCTTCAAAGCCAAACCAAACAGCCACTACAGTACCGTACAACTTCAAGCGATTGGTTGAAATCTTGTGAACAAATCATGTCACAAAACTAGGACTTCTAAATATGGCAACCAGGGAGCGCTGTATCTCCAAAATAACTTTCTTGCCTTGTAATATTGTATTCTGAATCAGGGTATCGGTGGATTTTTAAGGACAGTTTGAGAATTTAGTGACCCCAGTTATTGAAATCCCCACTAAGACCTTCTGATCACAAGGTCATTTGTTCAAATCCCAACACCACCAAACTTGGCGATGCTGAGCCCGTGAGCAAGCCCCTCGAACCTCAAATGCATAGTTGTTTAAATGAGATAATAAGATGGTAATTTGTATGAGAGAGCCTGCCACATATTGTAAATGTAACACAAGTCAAAACCCAAAGTAATAGTGGAACTTACCTGCACACAGGATTTATCTGAACATATTAAATTGCATGCACATACATACATGCACCCATACATTATATCTAACCAATCATATTCGTATTTATTATTCATTTCATTATCATTTATCACAGTTTCCTTGCATATATCCGTGTAGTAGAATCTGTACATTTTGCATGTATGTTTTTCTGACTGTAACTTGTGTATGAACCGCCACAACACACAAGTCTTAAATCCTGACAATTGTTTCCTGTTTTAGATGTGTTTTACAAGTTCATCTCTGTTTTGTTTATTTTTTTTGTTTTTTTTAATGGAGCCAGAGCTGTAAACACACATAGCAGAGGTTGTAGGATATGATTTACATTTAAAATTCCGAATGTTAAATCCATGCTTAAAAATCTATTTTGTGAAACCAAAAATAAATAGAAGATAAATCATATAAGGATTTTCATTGTGAGTCTTCATTGTGAAATAACAACGTATTAAAAATGTAAGTAAAAAACACTAATTTTATGTTCTTTATTTCAGTGACACTTGGTGAGCATGTTGTTTGTACCCTACAGCAAATTTTATGAGAGGCGCTACTGAGCTAAGCAAAGCAACAACGACCTTGAATAAACACTGTGAGAATGGGATTAAAGGTTTTGTTTTCTCTCCAGTGTGCTCTAGACTACTGCAGAACGTACTACCCAATCTCTCTAGCCCAAAAAAGCAACAGTGTCAGTGTCAAAAAGCAACAGCAACTAAAATCTAAAAGCTCTATTACTCAATACCTGCAGGCCTGTCCCAGCCCCACCACCTGATCTGACATCACCCCTTCCCACCAAAATGTCCCAAGTTTGCACACTTGATGGACAGTGCTGGACTGGTGCCCGATTGTAAGCCAGGTCTCAAACCAGGTCCCAAACATGGTCCCAACCAAATATACATCCCCTATCTGTCTCCACTTTCAACATAGCAAATCTGGAGTGGGTTAGTTTAATATTCAAATGAGTAAATTTCACTACAGAGCCTGCAGGTGCCATCACTGTGAAAAAACAACAACAAGCTGTTGTGTCTTGCTGCTGTTGCCTGTGACTTCGAAATCTTTTCTTTAAATATGCTTTAGGACAACTATAACTCTCCAGTTAAAACCGCTTGGAAAATGCGTTTCAAATTGAGTTTGATTAATTGTGACGCTGTTTTGCATCGGTTTTAAATGAGCTCTATTTTTATGTTTCAATCAATTCTATTTAGAGCTCAAATCAAAGCAAAAAGAACGTTTGGTATTTATCTGCGCTGTGGTGTCGCTGCAACACACCTGTATTTCTGCAAAGTGCTGGTTGATAAGAATGATGTCACTGAACACATCATCAAAACATTAAATTGACTCCTCAAGGTCTTTGCACTTCAGGTTTGCATGTGTTTTAAATGAGCTTTCGTTATACCTTCTACAAAGTCTGTGGAGACTTATATAAACATTTACAAAGCTCGGACACTTCCTTTCAAAGATGATGTCGTCCGTCGCCTTTCTCCTACTGCTTCGTGGCATCGCTGTTTGTCAGATAAGAGAATATATTTACATAAATATTTCAATGAACTGGGATTCTGCTCAGATGTACTGCAGGACGAATTATGTTGATCTGGCAACCATAACGACCGATGAAGAAAACCAAAGATTGATGAAGACATCAACCAGGACTACCGATATTTGGATTGGCCTAAACAAAATGGCACCTGAATTAGACATCTGGCAGTGGTCTGATGGAGAACAAGCTAATTTATTTAATTGGATGTCTAAACAACCTGACAACTACAAAGGAAATGAGAACTGTGTCATAATGAATCTCAATGGCTGGAACGATCTGGCCTGTAAACATGCTAATGCTTTCTACTGTTTCTGGAGATTTGTTTGGTGACAGTAAGACCTGGGGAGAGGCTTATGAATATTGTAGAACACACTACACCGGCTTGGCCAGCCCGAGCTCTAAAGAACAACTACGACTGGCTGAAAAAAAATTGTTGCAATCCCAAACAGTCAGTGTGTGGACCGTTGGACCGTTGGAGGGTCTGGTCTCGCTGCCCTCGTGCCCAAGCCAACGCTATCGCTGTGGAGCTCTGAGCACCAGGACAAATATTTGGGAGAACAGAGACTGCAGTGAGAAGCTGAATTTCCTCTGCTACTGATGGTGAGTAGCAGGCATCCAGTACAATTCACCAGTACTTTGATATCTATGTGTTGTGTTTGATGTCTCAGAAACTGTGATTAATACTGATCTTTTCTTCTCTCTCTCTCTCTCTCTCTCTCTCTCTCTCTCTCTCTCTCTCTGTGCAGATCATTACTCTCTCCTTGAAGAGCAATGCAGGCATTACGCCTCGGAGCAAGTTATCCCTATTTAAATTGCTTTTTACTGTAGTAAAACAGAATTGCATTCATATGTTGTGTTGTTTCACTGTGTTTTATTTTCCTGGCGATGGTGATATACTGAATAAAATAACATTGTAGAAATCTTTGTAGAAATGTATTCACATGGACTATTTCTAACACATTTTCTTCTTTACATCCGGATTTCGGTAAATCTGCTTAATAATATGCAAGATCTAATAAAAGTTGCCACCTGCTCGCTCATCAGGGACAAATTTACACAGCAAGCACATATTACTCATTCTTTCAAACTCAATTCAAACTCAAATGCAAATTTGATTTGTCACATACACATTTATACAGTATGTATACGAGTACGACATGCAGTGAAATGCTTTTTTGTGACTGTCCAACCTGTAAACATGAAAAAAAGAAATAGAATATAAGGATAAAAATTAAGTAAATAGATAAAATAGGTATAAAGTATAAATACTAAGTATAGTATAAATAAAAAAGTATAAGAAAACTAAAAATTATTACAAAAAGGTTCAGATTTATATATATATATTTGTACCCACTTCCATACCCACTTCCGTACCCACCCTTCTTCTCCTTATTTCGGCTTCTCCCATTAGGGGGCGCCACAGCGGATCATCAGTCTCCATAACCCCCTGTCCTCTACATCTGCCTCGTTCAAACCAACTACCTGCATGTCTTCCTTCACCACATCCATAAACCACCTCCTTGGTCTTCATATTTTCCTCCTTCCTGGTGGCTCCACCATCAGCACCCACTCTACTCACCAGATTTGGCTGGATTTCGCCCTTTTCCCAAAGATGAAGATCCAACTCAAAGATTGCCGTTTTGACATGACTGTGGAGATCCAGCACAAATTGCAGAAGGTGCTTGACATGCTTAAGGCGAGAAGGAGAGAACACATCCATAGGGGCACCAGTGCTGAAGGTGTGGCTGTTTCACGTGACTTTCCCCAAAGCTGGTGATCTAATGACTGATAGAGCTAGAAACAGAGAGCTGGGTTTGTTTGGTCTGGAGGAAGGTTGGGATGATGATATCAAATGCCGAACTGAAGTCCACCAACAGGATCCTCACACAAGTCTCTGATTTGTCCAGATGTTGCTGGATGAAGTGCAGTCTTAGATTCAATGTATCATCCACGGACCTTGGTAAGCAAATTGAAGGAGGTCCAGCAAGGGTCCAGTGATGTCCTTCAGACAATATATTTGAATATTTATATAGTATATAACCCTGGCTTCAGTGTAATCGCTTTGCATCATTATATCAAACTATTTTTGTTTTTATTTGTTATTTACTATGTGTGTTTGCCCTACAGGTGAATTAACAGGATTCAATGTTCAATGTACTGCAGCCAGCCAGTCCTCTGGGGCCAAAGCCTTTTGGTTTTAGTTTTTGACCTAATACAGAAATGACAAATTCTAGAAATTGGGTAATAATAAATACATTGCTGCTACCAAACAAATTTTGATTCGAATTTTCATACAAAGTTCTATTTTCTCTGTTCCTTCTTGTGTCTATGGCAGCCAATACAACAGTCTAGACTTCATTCACAGACACAAACATGGTAGACATCTTTGGAACTATGACCTGAGGCTATTCACTAAAGTCCCACACAACACCATTTACCTTTACCAGAACCTGCTAGAAATTTACATGTTTATTTACATTAATGGTGTTTGGCAGACGCCTTATTCGAAATTTGCTTACAAAAGTGCTTTTTAGTCTACATCAATAAATATATTCTAATACCTATTGATTAGGACACAGACTAAGAATACTATCAAAAACGTCTAAAATTCTGTTGGGACAGATATTTTTGGTTCAATGAACAGTTTAGATGTTATTGGACGACTTGGTTGTTTGAACGTTATGTTGATTGTAGATTGTCCATGTTTTTCGACTCCTATAGTCTTTTTTAGCACTGATTAACAGTGTATTCCATTGTGGAACAGACCACTGGAGCTACTTGGATGACTTAACATTGGCTCATATTGGACACCCCTGTTATCTGGACATCTAGTGGTCTGTGAATGTGTTGCTCACCAAATCGTGGTATTTTGGTCCCCAGAAAAATGGTGCTTGCAGCATATAATTTGGTTTGTAATGATCATTTTTGGTTAATGTTTTGTACTAAATTATCTGATACTAGAAACCACAAATAAATGGCAGACTTCAGTATCTGGAAAGAAGATTATTATAATAAACCTACATTTCAAATGGAACAATAAAATATATGAAAAACAGCTTTCAGCAAATTTGCATTGGGTTAGTTTTGGCTTACAAAGCACTCACTCAGCCTAAACTTTTATAGGAAAACATTTTAATTTTGCTGGCTGGAGAAAAAAGTGTTTGAAAGCTCAACAAGCAGTTTAGTTACGCAACCAGAGATTTAATTACGTTCAGTTTCACTGTAATATCAATGATGAAAACATGAACATTTCACTTCAAAACTGCTCTAAACTTCCTCAATGGGATTCCCAATTCCTGCTTTACAGTATACTGTCTATATGGGGTATTAGAACATATTGGTTTCTGTTTTGCACTTGGAGAGAGACCACAGATGTCTGAGTTATCAAGGCTTCATCCAACCATACCCATCATCTGCAGCAGACGGTTACTTCTCTTGGAGATAAATGATGACAAATTTGATCCTTGCATTGGGTCAGCGCTAACAATAACCACCCTCACATATAGGTTTCATTCATCTCTATAGGTTTTTTAAATGAACATAAAACCCATATCAGTGGAAAAAATATTTTTTTCCATTATCAGGTCGACGACAATAGCAATGGCCACTGCTAATCCGACACAATACAAGTTTTCTCAAGGTTTCTTCATAATTTTTTTTTTGTCTGCAGTGCTTTAGGTATCTAAACACACATTGCGATTTCTGTAAACCTTCTTTATAAGGACATATATTGTTCTTTTAGTCGTTAATTCTACAGTACTCAAACAAGCACCCTGAGCAGGATGTAAAAGTGATGTGAGAGGTCTGACACTTGTCACTGCAAGTTCGAATAAGTACATGTGGATATTTTGGCTGTTTTACATGTGTTGTAAATGAGTTCTCATTAGGTGTTGTGAACATAAGTGGCAAATACATGAGTGACTATTCACAGAGCTTAGGCGCATCATGGCAGAGATGAAGTCCTCCTTTGTCTTTTTTCTCCTGCTTTCTGGCATGGCTGTATGTCTGAAAAAAGAATATATATTCATGCAAAATGCAATGAACTGGGCTTCCGCTCAGACGTACTGCAGGACCAACTATATGAATCTGGCAACTGTCAGTAATGACGAAGAGAACCAGGGGTTGGTGAAAGCTGCAGCTGTGTCTAAAAGTTTATACAATTGGATTGGGATGAACAGAACTGAACCTGGATTAAACATCTGGCAATGGTCTAATGGAGAACCAGTTAATTACTGCAAATGGTCATCAGGCCAACCTAATAACTACAATGGAATCGAGAACTGTGCCACGGTGAGTTCCGGTGGCTGGCATGATGTGGCCTGTGCAAATGCTCTTCCATTTCTTTGTTTCTGAAGAATTGCTTTAGTAAATGAAAGCAAGACCTGGGAGGAAGCTCGTGAGTATTGCAGAATGCACTACACCGGCTTGTTCAGCCCGATCTCTGAAGAACAACTAGCCCAGGCTGCAAATGTCATAGCACAAACACAAACAGTCAGTGTGTGGACCAGCCTGCACTTCATGGATGGACAGTGGATCAGTGTGAGCAGGTCGCCGTTCACAAATCTGGTCTCTCTGCCCTCATGCCCAAGCCAGGACTATCGCTGTGGAGCTTTCAACACTGAGACAAACATGTGGGAGAACCATGACTGCACTGAGGAGTTTAATTTCCTCTGCTACTGATGGTAAGCAAAAGATATCCAGTACAATTAATCAGGATTATGTAGATCCAAATATCTCTGTTTTTCCATGGTACTGTAGTTTCTAGAGCTATCCGCCTTTTATTAGAGACTTATTAACAAAAAGAAATTGTCACGTTTTTTATGTATCTTTTTTTCTTTTTTTATACAGATGGCTTTCTACGAGGAGAACAGTCTCCTGTGAGAACAAAAATATTAACCGACCTAAAGATGTAGTACTAGATATGTATTTAATGCAGTGAAATGATCATGTTTAGTCACAGATATAACATTCAAACACTTTTCTATTCAGTTGTTGGTCACTTGTAAAAGCTTTGTGTAAATTGGAATTTCTTCTAAAAATACCTGAAAAAATTATTTCCTTTAATTGTTGCTGGTGAGTTGAAAAGTGTTGAAAATCGACCAATGCAGACGTACTGACAACTGACATCAGGGTTGATTTTGATGTACCATCAGAAATGAAGGTTCAAAGAAAAATCTGTTATCGGACCTGAAAGCCCACACCTGCTTATTAATGATATTTTTGATAGTGAGATTTATTTCTAGTACATTAAAACAGTGTAGTTCTGTTTCCTAAGGGAACACTTGGCTTATTTGGTACTTCATTCTAAATAGTACATGTTCATAAAAACATCTATTCATTTACTTACACACAACTTCCAATATAACATTTTTATTAGGTTATTTTCGTTTATTACAGTCATTTTCATGCACATGTAATGACTGCCAAAATGACATTTCATGTTTCAACATTTATGCCTGGTTAGATTTTGGAATACTGTAAAAATAAAATAAGTCCAAATTTTGAGAAATAATTTTTTTTGGGATACGTGCAATTTTGACACTGATGCTACCAAACGAAATGTGCCTGGGCTTCTATTCAAAGTTGAAGAAGTATTCTACATCCTCTCCTTTAGTTTAGGTTGCTTTTCAGACCATAAAACCATCTGGTAAAAAGCTGAAGTTTGGCATAGTGATTGGGAAGAATCTCAGAAACATTCTGACCAAATTTGGGCCGAATGCTGCCAAAGCTTCAGTGCCACCGTTGGGTCAAAATTGGGACTAATTGGATGTACATTTATGGTTATAAATTTTAAGCCTTGAGTACAACATTTAAAACCCAGGCATCCATGAGCCAATAAGTTCAACACAAACTACGACATCGATTTCCACCTAATTTGATTATCCACCATTTTGGACTTTTGTCAACAGGTTTGTCATGACCAGATTTGGCATGTCATTGTCAGAGTAAGCCTTACAACATCAATTAAAGAATTTAGAATACTCAAAATGCTCGTTTTTTTAATACTCGAATGTGTGAAGCTGCCACAACTTTCCTCAATGACGAAAAAATGTGCAGGCAGGATCGTGAACTGAGCCTACACCTGGCAGCATCATGGCAACACCACCTGCTGGTCAAAGGTTACAACAACCTGCTGGAAATGCTTTAGAATCCCACCACTGTCCATGGTCAAAACATTCACATCATCAATTCTGTACAATTCGCTCATGAATCCCTTAGTCTTAAGTTATACAGTCTGCATTCAAGTAATTCATTAGGCAAAAGTTGTGTGGATCATTGGGTTCTTGGCCCCCAGAAATTCTGCTTGTAGCTTTAATTTAGCTTTTTATTTGACTATTGTTTAGACCTGAGTTTGGAATCGGGTGGAAAAAATTTGTTATGCACTATTACAATAAACACACTTAATGTTTAATGGTACATGCATGAAAAATATCTGAAATGGATGCAACAGAATATCCCAATGCGACGTGGCGATATAGCCTACAGCAGGTTATGGTCTAAACTGCTGGATGTCCGAGTGGTGCTCCAAAAACAATGTGGGCTTCATTAATAATTGGAGCATTTTTGAGGGCAAGGCTGGCCTGTTAGGGCGGGACGGTGTCCATCCCACCCGGGAAGGTGCTGCTCTCATTTCTTGTAGTATAGGTCATAGTCTCAGAACAGCACTAGTTAACAAGTGACTGTCTAGAGCCAAGGCCAGGGAGCAGACAGACAGGCTAAACCGACCGTCTGCTAGCTGCACAGAGTCGTCATTCAGGATCCACCATATTGAGACTGTGTCTGTCCCCCGAGCAAAACCAAAATATAGGAGTTATCAGAAAGTCTGTTTAAGTAACCTGATTAACATTAAATTAAATAGGACTGAACGCACAGCCAGCACCTCTGATCTAAAAATAGGACTGCTGAATATTAGATCTCTCACGCCAAAAGCGCTGACTATAAACGAAATTATTACCGACCAGGAGTTTAATATAATCTGTTTGACAGAAACGTGGATTAAATCGAATGAATATGTAGCATTAACTGAGGCGAGTCCTCCTGGGTATAGATATATACACCAACCCCGTCTAAATGGCAGAGGAGGTGGAGTAGCAGCTATATATAATAATAATAATCTAAACGTCACACAAAAGACTAAACACAAATGTAAAACATTTGAAGTTCTTTACACCAACATAAAATATTCAGTGTCCGAAAGCAGGTCAAGTCAGTTAATTCCACTGATTATTATTTATAGACCCCCAGGGGCCCTACTCTGATTTTCTGATAGAATTTGCAGATTTCATTACAAATGTAGCTACTTCTTTAGACAAAGCATTAATTGTTGGAGACTTTAATATTCATTTTGATAATCAGGAAGACTCCTTAAGAGCAGCAGTTGTGTCCATTCTAGATTCACTTGGAATTAATCAGAATGTTATAGGACCCACTCATAGTGGTGGACACACTCTTGATTTGTTGTTAACATTTGGATTAAAAATAAAAAACTTAGTCATAATTCCACAGTCTGAAGCTATTTCAGACCATTATCTAATCTCTTTTAAAATTTGCCTAAGTCATTGCATTTCTACCTCACCACGTTACCGTGTTAAGCGTACTTTCACGTCAGCTACAGCAGCGCGTTTTATTAATAATCTTCCCGAAATTACGATATTAGATAGATCTCCGTCAGACCCCGCAGAGCTCGACTGGGCCACTGAACATCTAGAAACAACGTTACGTTACACTCTAGATGATGTAGTTCCCCTTAAGACCAAAATGATCAGGGAGAAAAAATTAGCACAGTGGTATAATGATCATACACGCACCTTAAAACAGAACACTCGAAAATTAGAACGTAAATGGCGTCAAACAAAATTAACAGTATTTCAAATAGCATGGAAGGAGAGCCTCCTAAATTATAGAAAATCTCTTAGTGCTGCCAGATCAGCATATTTCTCCACCCTCATAGACAATAACAAACATAATCCTAGATTTTTATTCAGCACGGTAGCAAAATTAACAGGGAATAAAAGCACTGCACTCACATGCACACCACCAATAGGTAGTAATGATTTCATGAACTTTTTTAATAATAAAATTGAAAACATCAGGCAAGAAATCCAGACGGTTAATATAAATCCAAATTATTTTACAAGTAACCCTGTAGACAGCAGCGTAATTATAACGGACAATCAACTACAAAGCTTCACTCCTATTCATGAAAATGACTTAATTTCATTAATCTCCTCATCAAAACCATCAACCTGCATTCTCGATTACTTGCCTACTAGTTTCTTTAAACAGATAACTCCAGAGGTAATCAAACCTGTTTTAAAAATAATTAACTCTTCCATTAGCACTGGTTATGTACCTAAATCCTTCAAACTGGCAGTTATCCACCCCCTTATTAAGAAACCTGACCTTGACCCATGTCAGTTGTCCAACTACAGACCGATATCAAATCTCCCCTTTATATCCAAAATTTTAGAAAAGGTTGTAGCACAGCAGTTCTGCTCACACCTACTTATGAATAACATTTTTGAAATGTATCAGTCAGGATTTCGGCCTCATCATAGCACAGAGACGGCGCTAGTTAAGGTGGTAAATGACCTGTTATTGGCCTCTGATCAGGGTTTTGTCTCCTTACTTGTTTTGCTCGACCTTAGTGCAGCTTTTGACACCATTGATCACACTATACTGCTTGCTAGACTTGAGAACGTTGTAGGAATAAAGGGAACAGCTCTCTCTTGGCTCAGGTCTTATTTGACTGATCACTATCAGTTTGTGGATGTAAATGGTGAGTTCTCCACACTCTATGAGGTAAAGTTTGGTGTTCCTCAAGGATCTGTCTTAGGCCCACTGCTTTTCTCTTTATATATGCTGCCTCTTGGTGAAATCATTCATAAACATGGGATTCGCTTCCATTGCTATGCTGATGACACACAGCTGTATATTTCAGCAAAGCCAGATGAGAGAGATCAGCTTAACAATGTTGAGAAGTGTGTAAAGGACATTAGACAGTGGATGCTTAATAACTTTCTTCTGCTCAACTCAGATAAGACGGAAGTACTTTTACTAGGACCACATGCAGCTAGAAATAAACTTTCCGATTACGTAGCATCTCTGGATGGTGTTTCTGTTTCAGCGTGTACGGCTGTCAAAGACCTTGGTGTGATTATTGACCCGAGTCTTTCCTTTGAGTCTCACGTGAACAATATCGCCAGGATTGCCCTCTTTCACCTTAGAAATATTGCTAAAATTAGAAATATGATGTCGTTACAGGATGCAGAAAAACTAGTTCATGCTTTTGTTACTTCTAGATTAGACTACTGTAACGCTTTACTGTCTGGGTGTGCGAGTAAGTGCATAAATAAGCTTCAGTTAGTCCAGAATGCAGCAGCAAGGGTCCTCACTAGATCTAGGAAATACGACCACATCACCCCTGTTTTAATTAGTCTACACTGGCTCCCAATCAAATCTCGCATTGATTATAAAATACTACTACTGACGTATAAAGCACTTAACGGTCTCGCACCGCAGTATCTGAGTGAACTTCTGTACCAGTATGATCCTCCACGCCTACTTAGATCAAAAGGTGCTGGCTATCTGTTGGTTCCTCAAATAATGAAGACTACAGCAGGGGGCAGATCTTTCTCTTATAAAGCCCCACAGTTATGGAACAGCCTTCCAATCAGTGTTCGGGACTCGGACACAGTCTCAGTGTTCAAGTCGAGGTTGAAAACGTGTTTATTTAGTCAAGCCTTTTATCAGTAGATTTTTTTCTTAGGTAAAGGCTCAGATCTGGAGGGAGCATGGATATAGAGTGTTTGGTGAACTGGTATATTTGTATGCTGTCGTCCCCTCACATTCACACGTTCACTCAGGTTTGTTGACGGTGGTGTGGTGGGTCGTCTCTTATCCCAGAGATCCCTCATGTCTGTGTTACCTTCTGGTTCTCCCTTTTAGTTATGCTGCCATAGCGAGTCTTGCCGGAGTCCAAACTGCACAGTGACATTAACTTTCATACACCAATAGTTGCACTTAATAATCCATATCCTTCTCTTCCCGTCACCCTCTCTCTCTCTCTCTCTCTCTCTCTCTCTCTCTCTCTCTCTCTCTCTCTCTCTCTCTCTCTCTCTCTTTCGGTCGAGTTAAACATGCTCCTGAGGCTCCAGTGACCACTGTTCCTGCCCCTCTCCCCTCCGTGGATCTTCACACTTCTGTGCAGCTTGGGACGGTCTCTCATCAACACCTTGGGTGGTTCCATATAATTCCGGAGTAGAACGGGTGCTTTTGAGGACGGATTGGACTGTAGTTGGTTTTGGCGGTCTGCTGCACTGACTCGGGAGTGCAGTTTGCTTCTGATCATCATCACTGTACCCCGCAACTTTGTATATATGCTTCAAATTGACATTTGGTGCAACCCAGATGAGGATGGGTTCCCTCTTGAGTCTGGTTCCTCTCAAGGTTTCTTCCTTATGCCATCTCGGGGAGTTTTTCCTTGCCACAGTTGCTCATCAGGGACAAACATACTTACAAAGAACATATTTACCTTTAATCACCACATTATCTGTGTAAAGCTGCTTTGAGACAATGTTCATTGTTAAAAGCGCTATACAAATAAATGAATTGAATTGAATTGAATTGAATTGCTAGAATTTCAATCATGCTTGAAGACATTTGAACTGGACTAGCTTTGGCTTTCAAAACCTCACTTACTGCCCCATCATTGGAAATAATGTACTTGTGGAGAATAATGATGGCAGATTTTATCATTGCAATGTCTCATTTACCTCTATGACAGTTTATTGTACTTTGTTAAAAGCAGAGGCACGAGTAAACATACACAGAGTTTAGACGCATCACAGCAGACATGAAGTATTAATTGTTTTCTTCCTCGTACTTTGTGGCATGGCTGTATCTCAGAAAAGAGATGTTGCAAATTATGTTGATCTGGCAACCGTCACTACTGATGAAAAGAACAAAAAGGTTGATGGGGTTTGCAGCCATTGCTCCTAGTAGTCGGATTGGGCTGAGCAGTTCGGCATCTGGATTGAACATCTGGCAATGGTCTAATGGACAGTCAGCTAATTTCTTTAAGTGGTCACCAGGCCAACCTGATAACTATACAGAAGACTTCCCAGTAGAACAACGGTCTCCTTTTAGAAAAACTATTGAAATGAGCCTAAATATTTATTGAAGAAATCAAACCAAATTCCATTCGGTTGTTGTTCACTTGTAATATCTGGTTTGGTGAATTTAATTTCTTTTATTTCCTGTAACTGTTGTGGCTGGGTGTGTGTGATGAAAGCTGATGCTTAACTTATGCAAATGTGCTAAAACCTGACATCAGGATTGACCAGGATTTCAACACAACTCGGATGTATATTTTGTTTATGTTTTATTGCTTGTTTATTCAGAAATTAAAGTTGTTTATTGTAATGCATGCATAAACAAAATATTTTAAAACAAAATATTTGTTACTGGACTTAGTCCTGATATTAATATTAATAATATTCTATTCCATGATTTCTATTATGCATGCTTGTGGACTGTGGTTATTAATAAAACTGAGTGAACTTGATATCATTGGACATTTGAGATGTATTGTAATTGTACAGTAAGTGAAATAAATACATCTGGCCAAACCTTCAGATATGGTGTTGTGTACCAGAAAACTGACTTACCGGTAACAGAGCATGACTTTTTGCATGACAAATGTGTAATGATGTAAGATTATTTAAGGAGAGTTGTTAAAATCTTATTGAGGCAATAATACTGAAACAAGATACACTATTAGTTGTACAGATTTAGTCATAATAAACATAATAAACTTTTTTTTTTAGCTCCATTTAGCTTTTCCAATGGCATTCTCTCATCAGATTCACGAGGTGGTAACCTTGAATGGTTTTGACTTCTCAGGTGTGCCCTGTCAAGTTCATTCGTGACATTTCTTGACTTCTTAATGTGCTTTAGACTTTCAGTTGTCTTGTGCAGATGAAAGGGTGAGTACAGAGCCAATAGCCCTGTTAGTGCCACTACAATTACTGTATAAATCCATATTATGGCAAGAAACACTCAGTGAAATAAAGAGAAAAGTCAGTTCATCAGTACGTGATACATTTTAAATGTATCCTCGAGTGCAGTCTTCAAAACCATCGAACGCTAAGATGAAACAGGCTCTAATGAGGACCATCTCAGGAAAAAGAAGGCCTAAAGCTACCTCTGCTGCACAGGATAAGTTTATTAGAACGACCAGCCTCGAAGATCGCTGATTTACATTCAAGTCACAGACTTATTTGAACATCCACTGTTCAGAGGAGGCTGTATATATATATATATATATATAAATAAATGCATTATTAATGTAAAAAACTATTTTTATTATTCTTAATACTTTTGCTTTTCACAATGTACTTTTTAGATTACTGCTGTAATCTGTGAGTTTTGGGGAATAATGTTAATAATAATAATAATAATAATAATAATAATAATAATAATAATAATAATAATAATAATAGACGTAGCTAGCTAGCATACACGATTTAGCCAACTGTATGTAACTTCCGGTTTAAAAAAAAAAGTACCGGAAGTACGTAGGGGAACAAAAAAAATAAATAAAAGTAGTTACGAAGCAGCTGAGGGAACAGAAAAAAAAAAAAAACACAACAAAAACAGCTGCAGGTTCCAGGCGCTTTCTGTTTGAGGTTTATCATTTTATTTATATATAAATATAAGATATTTTTTTCTCCTGATGTCCTGCAGTTTTGTTGGCTCGCTTTCCATCCCGGGGCTCTGAAGTCGCCCAGGACGAGTTTGAAGACGTGCGGAGGAATCTGGTGTTTGTGCTCTCGGGCCTGCTCGGAGGTACAGGCGCTGATGCTAATGCTAATCCTGGAGCAAAGAATGCTAGCCGTGTTTACGAGTTAGAGCATGGGGCAGGAGGTGACAAGAACCACCACCACCACAACCACAACAACAAGCACCTGCACTGGGGCTTCTCTATAAACACCTCAGACAAGTGCACTGGTGCTGGTTGTACTTTGGCTCGGATTTTAGGCAAAGAGAACCAAGTTTGCTAAAAACCACTTTAACATTAGCAGCAATATTGTTTCCTTAATAATAAAATATTAATAATAATTATTATTTATTACATAATTATAATGTGACACGCTGTTTGGGGATTAAATAGTGCCTGCTGCTAATCCGCAGGAAAATCTTTGCTAGCTGTGCCGTGTGTTTACATAACGCCTCCTCGAGCTCCCAAAGGAAATCAAATCAAATGCATTCAAGTCACAAAATATTCGAATTAAAATATAACTCTTATTCTAAACACCAGCAGGTTCAATCTCTGTGGCAATAGGAGCTTTTTTTTATTGCGGACTGCTGTAATGACCTTAGTGTAATGCTGAGCTCAACATTTTAGAGCTTCTGATCCTTTTATTTTTATTAATATCATCGATTATATGAGGGTTTTTTTCTGTAAAAGTTAAAAAGAAATCAAACGTATCGATTGAACAATGAATTTAGGTGTAAATCTGGTTGTGCAAATGCATTCTGGTGACTCAAATTGGCAGAAGGTGGAAACAGAACTCAAATATTCCACTCAGGTGAAAGAACTCAAATATTCCACTCAGGTGAAAGAACTCAAATATTCCACTCAGGTGAAAGAACTCAAATATTCCACTCAGGTGAAAGAACTCAAATATTCCACTCAGGTGAAAGAACTCAAATATTCCACTCAGGTGAAAGTGACTGTCACTTTAATGACATTTTTACTTAAGTACAAGTAGAAATGAGTCTAAAAATCTACTAAAGAAAAAAGGTGTTTGTTTAATATTTACTCTAAATATATACAAAATTTTTTTTATGTATTTCAAAAAGGACGATGAGATAAATCTCACTTTTTGTCCATTGAAGGAACACTTACGAACTAAAGCAAGTCACATAATAATAATAATAACACTACAGTCCATCACTTGAGTCTAATTTGAGTTGTGCACTTTCGCAGCAGTGAAGGCTCGATACTAACCACAAACAAGAGAATATCTACTATTATTAACCGAATCTGATCACAAACATTTCGAAACGTACCGAATAAGTATGTATGTAATAAGTTATGATGGAACACTAAATTTGCTAACGCGCGCGCTGTTGTGTCGTCACCGTTCTTTCGCCACGCGCGTGCTCGCGGGTTCCTGGCTTTGTTCTGATGATCGATTTCTCACCACTGCAGTTGGAACACCGACACGGAGCTCGGAGGATCACAACACTGTGTTTATTGAACATCGGGAGGTAAAACTTCTACATTAAACATCTGATCTGATCTCTCTCTAAACTCTCACAACGATTCCAAGTCACTGTTCTCGCGCTATTTTCTTCAGATCTTATTCAAAGTACACCATTTACAAGCTTCAAAGTCGCTCCCCCGTACACTTTTCTAGAATTCAGTTAGCAATGTAATGATTTATTCGAATTGTTTTAGACATACACACTTACCCGGTCACGCGAATTCAACGCGCACTAATTACCTGTCCGGTTACCATAGCAACGAGCCAAGCAGGACGTTCTTAACAGTGTGTGACGCTCCAACCTTCACCAAACACCGTTTAAAGTTCTGAGTGAAAAGTTGTTGATTTAAGGGGTAATTCCAGGTGATCATCTCTCTTAGCTCTTTGTACTGTGATGTTTTGGCTAAATGTAAAAAGTATGTTAGACATTTTGTTGTGACATTTTATTGTTTAAATCCTTGAAATGGTCTATAGGACAAAGATTTACATATTTTATTATTTATTATTATATTCCAGGCTCTTCAGGACTCATAAGGCGGCATGGCGGACACTCAAGCCCAGTCCAGCGTTCCGAACGGTGAGCTTTCTTGGAATTTTTGCCTGACGTTTACTCTAATCACGTCGATCGTAATCGAATCACCGGAGTGTGTTTTTTCCAGGTACCGGTGATGATCCGGAGCCAGAGGAGGGAAGAGGGAGTGAAGGAGACTCTGCTTCACCTACAGAGGATCAGATACGAACCGATTCAGGTAGCTCGAGGGATTTGTTGATGTTGCGAATTAGATTTATTAGGAGGATTTCTCCGGTTGAAGTTATTCGTATCGGGTTCCTGTGTGGTTTGATCGGTTGTTGATGGTGGACTGTGTGTGTTAGAGTTGAGCCCACAGCAGGAGCAGCCAGCTGGAGAAGAGGAGGACGAGGAGGAAGAGGACACGGACAGCATGGATGGCAGCCTTATGTACTCTTTTGTGGAGGAGGGGAAGGAGCAGGAGAGCGCGGGAGGTGGGCGGAGAGAACGAGCCAAAAAAGATGACAACAGAAGAGCGGGCCGGAAGCGCAACCGACCCACGTCACGCCACTCCTCCAGCTCTGACGACGACGAGGATGACGATGATGATGAGGACGATGACGAAAACGAAGGAGAAGATGAAGACGAGAACGAAAAGGAAGAAGAAGACATGGAGGCGTGGCTTGGGGCGGAGTTAAAGGAAATGAGCAAGCCGAAGTGGCACGCGGTGCCGTCTCTGCGGGCACGGGAGATCGGGAAGAACTCGGCGCAGTTTGTGAAGGGCGTGTGCGGCTCTCGGGGCCTGGTGCAGCGTTTGGAGCTGCAGGCTCGACTGGAGCGGCACAGCGGCTGCGTCAACACACTCCACTTTAACCCGTCCGGAACGCGCCTCGCCTCGGGCAGCGACGACCTGCGAGTCGTCATCTGGGACTGGGCCAGACGCCGCGCCGAGCTCGAGTTCGAAAGCGGGCACAAGAGCAACGTCTTTCAGGTGATCCGTGGCATTTAAAAGGTCTTCAACTTGTAGTTCATTACGCTGAATCAAGCTTCATTTCAGTCTTCAAAACGACCCTTTTTTTATTTTTATATCAGATCAGAGAATCGGTTTCTCCAGTCAGTTATGTTTTCATTAATGTAAATCGGCTGCACATTGTTTTGTTCTGCTGAATTGCAAGAGCAAGACGTGATCCCCGATTTGCATGTTCTTCACCGGTTTGCAGGCGAAGTTTCTCCCTCACAGCGGCGACTCCACGCTGGCCATGTGCGCCCGAGACGGCCAGGTCCGCATCGCCGAGCTGTCCGCCACGCAACGCTGCAAAAACACAAAACGAGTGGCTCAGCACAAAGGTGCTGCACACAAGGTACAAGCGCATACAGGATGCACAACACGAGATCCTGTTTGGAAAAAAAAACCACTATCTGACCAATCAGAGGAGTGAAAGTGTTTCCCTTCATTATCACAGTGTGTGTGTGTGTATGTGGGCTGCTGCTTTCTGCTGTGTCCTTGTTCAGGTGTGCGCGTGTTTGGATGCACTTGTTTGTTTGTGTGCATGTGTTTATGTGTGTTTGTGTGCATGCACGTTTGCATGTCTGTGTGCACCTGTTTGTTTGTGTGTATAGGAGTTTGTAGACATGCATAGAAACACAAAATTGGCCCACACAGGAAATGCATGTGTACATGCACCTGATGATGTGTGTGTGTGTGTGTGTGTGTGTGTAGTTTTGCATTTTGTTTGCTTGTTTGTTTGTGTAAACACACATTTATTTTAGTGTGGCATTCTTGTGTTTTTGTATGTGCCTGAGAAATTTGTATACGCTGTGGTCTTATATTTGTGTGTGTGTGTGTGTGTGTGTGTGTGTGTGTGTGTGTCAGCTGGCCCTGGAGCCGGATTCCCCCTGCTGTTTCCTCTCCACCGGAGAAGACGCCGTTGTGTACTGCATTGACCTGCGTGTCGAACGACCCGCCAAGTGAGTCTCAGAGATGCGTGGCAACATTTTTGTTCCTGAAACCTAAATTCACACACTCGCAGTTCCTCGGTGAAGGACAGAAGAACCACCGCTGTGATGAACGCTTATTGGCGAAGCTTGGCGCTTTGTCGCATCGCAGCTCTTTTGTTTTGGGTTTAAAAAAACCAAACAGCATTTTCTTTCTTCTGTCCGGATGTTTAGCAAACTGGTAGTGGTGAAGGAAGGCAACAAGAAGGTGGGTCTCTACACCATCCACGTGAATCCGGCCAACACGCATCACTTCGCCGTCGGAGGAAGAGATCAGTACCTGAGGTGAGTTTTCTTTTTATTATTATTATTATTTTTTTTCCCTGAATTCCGCATGAGTTGTTTTTTGCTCGGGCTTCAGGATCTACGATCAGAGGAAGATCAACGAGAACGAGAACAACGGCGTACTCAAGAAGTTCTGCCCGTCTCACCTGGTGTCCAGCGAATCCAAAATGAACATCAGTTGCTTAGTGTACAGCCATGATGGCTCAGGTAACGCACGCACACACACACACACACACACACACACACACACACACACACACACACACAGTAAATACGAGGTGGAGTCTGTGTGTATTGATTGCGCGTGTGCTCTCAGAGCTGATCGCGAGTTATAATGACGAGGACATTTATCTGTTCGACTCGAGTCACAGCGACGGCGCAGATTACCGCCAGAGATACAAAGGACACCGGAACAATGCCACAGGTACGACACAGTGTCACGCATTTCTGTGTGCGATTGTGGCACTTTAAAGCCTTTAAACGGATCGTGTGTGTGTGTGTGTGTGTGTGTTGTAGTTAAAGGCGTGAACTTCTACGGGCCGTGCAGCGAGTTCATAGTGAGCGGCAGCGACTGTGGACACATTTACCTGTGGGACAAACACTCGGCCCGTGTGGTGCAGTTCATGGAAGGAGACCGAGGCGGAGTGGTACGCGTCCCGGACAAAATCACCGTCACTCCAACACTCCTTCATTGGCTGCTTTTTCTTTTAAAGCTATTTTGTCTTTTTGGGGTTTTTTTCTGCAGGTCAATTGTTTAGAGCCTCACCCTCATCTCCCGGGTCTGGCCACCAGCGGCTTGGATCACGATGTGAAACTCTGGGCTCCGACTGCGGAGAACCCCACCACCCTGAAAGGCCTCAAAGAGGTCCACCTTCTCCTCAAAAACGCTTCCATTCAATGTGATTTTTTTTTTCTTTCTTTTCGCTTATTTTAAACGCTCTCTCTTTTTTCTCTCTGTTTTTCCAGGTGATGAAGAAGAATAAGCGCGAGCGTGATGAGGTCAGCACCCGGCACGGTGAACAATACGATACACAGCTCCTCTGGTTCCTGATGAGACACATGAGGAACCGCAGACCTCTTAGAGTGAGTCGTTTTACTCCACACTAGATGTTCTCTGGACGCTTCAATAAACCCTGTATGCTTCAGTGAAGTGCACTAGATGTTCCCTGGACGCTTCTCATTTCTTGCCCTTTCTTTAATAATAGACTCAGAGCCGACACGGAGAAGGCGGAGACGGAGACACAGACACCGAGTCCTGGAGTTCACCGGAATCTTCCGACGATGAGGATGGAGGCCCTGATCACGTCCAGTGCATGTCCTCCTGAGCCATACACACACACACACACACACACACACACCGCCCATGGCTTTGTATTTAAGCACATACACAGTAGATATGCACTGATTCACACTGCGAGTACAATGCCAGCAAAACACACACACGTGCACACACAGACAAATGGCTTTATACAGAAGAGTGCATGAGAGATTGGAATAATGTAGTCACTCTCTCTCACTCACTCACACACACACACACACACACACACACACACACACACACACACGCACGCAAAGTAACTAGGCAACAAAATGAAAAAATGATATTTTTATAAGCATTCTGCAATCAAAACACACACTATTTCGGCCCACAGACAAACACACAAAAGCAGTTACACTTCACACACTGGAGCAGACGAGGATGAGATTACGGCTTCTTGCTCTCTTGTTTCTGGACATCATGGACCCTACAGAGGACACTTCAGCGATGACGAAGACGTTTGAAGCGCTTGCTTCTCGAGCCCCTTCTTTCTCCGAAGAGCTCCCGTCACCCCGTAGCATCCCGAGTGTGCAACTCGACTCCGTCGTCTCAGCTTCCTGCCTTGCCCTCGAGTTTTGCTGGCTGCCCTGTGGATTCCTGTGGGCTTCATCCCAAATGGCTCCCTACAGGACACTTAACGGAGTGTACACGTCGTTTCTAAATAAAAACAAAGAAAACAAACCCTCGAACAATTATGGGACGTGTAATACTCCGTTCACACCATATAGAGCTGGAATTCGTGATGTAGTGCACTTGCTACTTCGTACCCTTCGTAGTTATACAAAGAATTGAACCAGACCCAGATTAATTAGTGCACTATGGATTAAAAGCATGCACGATACGATTCTCATCCCCTACGTAGTGCACTTAAGGACTAATTGACACAGGATGGCATCTAGCATATATATATATATATATATATATATATTTCACTGCATAGGGTGTAAGATTTTCCACTGTAGTGCTGATTGTTTGACTCGTCTGAAAGACGGTGCACTACTACGACTAATTAGTGTCGTTAGCGACATGAGAGATGCACCGAGTGCACTACGTAGGGTCCGACAAGCCAGTGTTTATTATATGAAGTAGAGAACCATTTGGTATTGAACCAAAATCCCAAGCAGGACATAGTGGCTTGGCCTTGTCCCAATCCTAAGTCTTGTCTCCGCCCATCCCCCTTCCCCTCCCCACCCCAATGCTTACTGAGTGCACTTTAATCAGGGATCTGTTCATTTTTGAGTCTCTAAAAGACGTGTGCACTTAGAGGGCTTGCAATACGGAACAGATTCAACTTAAAAACTAAAAAAAAATATATATATAACTCTTCTTCCTTTTTTTTTTTTTTCTCACCCAAACTGGGGATTTGAAGATTTGGTACAAAATATATTTGCACTTAAACAGAAAATTGGGACGTGAGTTCCTCTTAAAAGTGGCTCCTTCCTTAAAAAAAGAAAAAAAAAAGCTGTATGAAAAACCTCTCCCCCTCTTTTTCAGGTGTGCATGCGAGGAAAGGTTGCGACACGGCTAACGGGTGAAACGCGTGGCTTTTGTTGTAAATGTTGTGCTTTTTTTTCTTTTCGCTGATACCAGGGTCAGCTCTTGGCGTTAAAAACATCTCGTACAGCAAAGCTAGCTCGTTTAACCCCAGAGGCGTCGTGCTCCGATCGAATTCGATCAGAAGATCCGAAACAACGCGACTCTTTAGGCGTCAGTTAACTGCTTTAAGCTGCACTTCCAAGGAGGTTTGACGACGTTTTCTATTGGGCCTGGACGATTTTTCCCCCCTGTTAGAATTAGAAGAAAACCGCCACCTGCATGCACAAGTCTCGTCGTCCAGGGCTGCGTACTCGACACCAGACTACTCCAGTGAACTGTTTTTTAGTAGTTGTACAATTTTGGATGCAGCCATTCGGATCCATTGGCCCATTTAGGATGGGGGAGGGGGGAGGGGGGAAGGGGAGGGATCGGGGGCGGTTCTTAATTTTCTGCTTTTTCACCAGAAACGTTTTTGCTTTTTGTACGGGAAGAGAAGAGAAAAAAAACCATGTTAAACGACTTTGTATGTACATATGAATATATAATTATATATAAATATATAAAAAAAAAATTAAGATCTCCTTCATCCTCCTGTATCCGAATTCCAGTTCAGAGATTTATATTGTTATACGGGAAAAACAATAAAAAGTTTTCTTTCTCTGAAGTCAAGAACGTCACCTGACACTGTATCTTGTTTTTTTGTTTGTTTGGTTTGTTTGTTTGTTTGTTTTTTAACTCAACAATCTCTACAAACATCAAAAAAAGTAATAAAAGTTTTTTTTTTTTAGCCATGCCCCTCCCCTCCACAAATCTTTCAAAACAGCTGTTTTCTTCTATATATTAGTATTATTATTATTATTATTATTTGTTTTGCTGTTTTTCGTGTTGTCGACTTCTCGCACTGCTGCCTCATAACTGTTATTGGTTCCGCTGAGAAAAGAAAAAAAAACGTACAACTTCTGTGCAGATTAAAAAATTAGAAAAGGCTGTTTATGATCACGTGTCATGTCTTTATTATTATTGTTATTATTAATGATTAATTCTTTACCTACAGCACTACAGGGTGTAATGTGTAGTAAATAGGGCGCTAGATGCCATGTTGTACATCTAGTGCAGTTCGTTTGGGGGATTGGAAAAACTCCAGGGTTTCACCTACCGGGCATTTCTGTTCCTCTGCAGAGCAGAACCGCGTTTCTGTGGGTGAGGTAAGCAATAATACACGCCGCAATAAGCACCGTGTGACAAAATAAAAGTCATTCTTCCGCTCCCTTCTCCCTTAGTCTACATCTAGAACACTAGCCTTGAGTCCAGATGACGTCATAAACCTTATTTGCATATCTAAACCCTTTAATGCGTCATCTGAAAAAAAATAATTAAGGATTTTTTTTAGTTTAACAGCAGTGTATTTTTGATATAAATAAAATGTATTTAATGTTTTACATATTGGAGTCGCAAAATCATGTACGGTTCAATGCAATCGCTTCCATACATTGCATACCGAGAAGATCTCCAGCAACTTTACACTCCATTTTCCTGTTTTTTACATCGTATTTGGTTTTTCCGGGTATGCTTTTTTCCCCACTAAACACAGAGAAAAGTTATTCCAAAATAATTTTGTTTGTACAAGCAATGTTTTTATTGCCTATTCATATAGGATTAGAAAGTATCTATAGCTGGGGCTAATTTTGCGGGGTTTTTTTTGTTTTTTTTTTAATAAAAAAAAAAAAAAAGAAAAAAAAGAATTCACAGGCTTTTATTTTGAAAACACGTTTTGTTTTAACTGCTTGATTTTTTTTCCTGCTTCCTAGCGACACATTGCGCCTGTGCTGTTAAATATCCACATCCGAAATCTCGCGTTTTAGCTTTGAACTTTTGGTGAGTAATTTTTTTTTTTAATCAACGATTTGTTTTGGAGGTTTTTTTTTGGACATTTTTTCCCTGTTTTCCTGTTTTGTCCTGCACATTTTTTTATTTTTTTGCGCGTGCAGTTTTTGCTCCGGGGCCTGCAGTTGTCTTTGTTTCTTTTTTTTTTTTTTCTTTTTTTTTGAAGGCCCCTTTTTTGGTGTTGTTTTTGTTTTTGTAATTTATAGTGTTTTATTCTGCAGATCTTTTGATGGGGTTGTGTTGATTCGATTTCAGTGCATCAGATCACATTTGTGCGTTTCGTGTTTGTACACTTTAGTTTTTGACCTACAGAGGGGGAAAAAATTGCTCACATTATAATTTTCTCCAAATACACATCTTTTAGAATGCGGTTTTTTTTTGTGCATACATTGTGAATATCCTTATTTTTTTTACTCTCAAAAGATTAATCCATAAACAACCTATTTTACACTGTTTATGCCACACTTCATGGCTGTGTCCCAAATCTCCATCCTCACTATCTAGTGCACAACATCTAGTTCATGTGATTGTGCGGCGGATTTTTGGCTTCTTTACAGCGCACTGCACAATGGATGAAGCCGAAATGCCCCCCGTTCTCTATAAATAGGACTCCGTGTGTACTGAACTACATGGCTGTGTCCGAAATTGGCCATACACTCCCTACATAGTGCACTATGAGTGGCCTGAAATATTGAATATTCTTTTAGATATAGTGTAATAGATGCTAAATCCAAAATGGCTACATGCTCCCTACACAGTGCACTATATATATATATATATATATGGCTTGGACATCATGTATAGTTGATATATAGGGCCCTAAATATGGGTTTGTACACTATATATAGTGCACTACTCCCTATATAGGGCATACATATGGCATGTGCACTCTATAGTGCACTATTCTGTATATAAGGCACTACATATGGCATGTGCACTCTATAGTGCACTACTCCCTATATAGGGCATACATATGGCTTGTGCACTCTATATAATGTACTACTTCCTATAATGTCCAATACACTGCTGAGTCTGAATGTAGGGCACTTATATATTCTTTTAACCCTTGTATAGTGCCCTGCTCCCTATATAGCGCACTATATATACATATATATCATTATTTACACACACACACACACACACACACACACACACACACACACGTTTTAGTGAGCTTCAAATAGCATTAAATAATGGGTTTCATCCCAAACAGCTTTGTGTTCCCTCTACAGCACACTAATAAACTAACAAGCTCATTTTCCAGCTGAAGCGTTTGATCATGCTAGCTAGCTTGTTGACTGGATGGCTAAACATGCTAGTTTTCTAACATTGTGTGCTGATGATCGTTGATGTTATATTGTGCAAACGCTGGAATAAAAAATAACTAACAACAATTCAAACCAAACACATGAAGCTTGAATGTAAAAGGTGCAACAGTGATTTTCATTTATTTATTTATATTTTTCCTCCCCAAAGTGAGTTCATTACACACGTCTGTTAGCTGTATGTTAGCCGTCTGCTAGCTAGCTCACTAATTGCCCAGCTGTGTTCAACTGATTAGCTCGCTAATTAACTGTGTGTGGATCATTTAACTGCCTAGTTTTTTCTTCACCTCAGTGTATCTCTTGAAGGACGACCAGACGAGGGGTCTACACACACCCACACCATGGAGTGAGTAAAAACTTTACAATTAAAACCAAAAAATTGATGTATAAAATTTTTATTGATTATTTTGCTTCTAACGCTTGGTTCCCACAGTAAGAACATTTCATGTGCTGTCTGACCATGCTAGTGTTGGTCAGAAGAACAATTCATGAGGAACAAAGCACTGTTTCTGAGCCTTCATTAGTTTTTTTTCCTCCATTAGCAGCATGCAGTCGAGTGTCCGAAAGCTTTTTATACCACACTAAACTGCCATTGCTGACTTATATATCACAGAATAATTACGTGTTGGAATTTCTACAAATCCGGTCATTTTTTTACACCTGTATCACTCGAAGGCGTTGGTCTTAAACTCGCACTGGAGACTCCTTCCCTGTAATTTAAAACGAACGTCTCCTTAAAGAGCGTTTCCCCTAGAAATGACAGTGTCTGTTTATCCTGTGGTTTGTGATATTAATAATTTAATGTAGCTGCTCCCCCAACGCGATTGCCAGCAATGTGACCAACAAGACGGACCCCCGCTCGCTGAACTCGCGCGTCTTCATCGGGAACCTGAACACCATGCTGGTGACCAAAGCCGACGTGGAGGCCATCTTCAGCAAGTACGGCATGATCGTGGGCTGCTCCGTCCACAAAGGCTACGCTTTCGTCCAGTACGCGAACGAGAGGAACGCCAGAGCCGCCGTGTCCGGAGAGGATGGACGCATGATCGTCGGACAAGTCCTGGGTGTGAACTCCATCCTACGTTTTTCTCTCCGATTTATTTTCTCATTGCGAGATGTTCCAGTAAATTATTTACTTTTTTGTATATATTGAGGCAGATTGTAATCAAGGGAACGTTCCTCAAACGTAGCCGCGACCTGAAGGAGCGTTCACAACGGAGAAAAGGAAATGAATTCCTCTTTTTTTCTCTTCACTTTCAGACATCAACCTGGCAGGCGAGCCCAAACCTCATCGATCGAAAACCACCAAACGTCCAGCAGGAGACATGTACAGGTCCCTTTTTCACTCGTCCTCCTTTCTGTCGTTCCAAGCGGTTTGCTGTTTCCTGGTTTCTCATTTGTTTGGTTTTTTTTCTCACCACAGCAGCTCCACATTTGAGCTCGACTACGATTTTCATAAAGATTACTACGACAGGTAAAGTAGCGCTTTTGTGGTGTTTCTCTAAAAAAAAAAATAAAAAAAATCTTTTGTATTTATTTGTGAAAATTCTTTTTGGACTGTTTTGATTAAAGATCTCGATGGTCTCTCGTTTTTCAGGATGTACGCGTACCCGTCCCGTGTCCCTCCTCCTCCTCCACCCCTCTCTCGCGCGGTCGTTCCCTCCAAGCGAGCGCGGGTCAGTCTGAGCGGAGGAGGAAGCCGACGCACCAAATCCAGCTTGTCTTCCTCCAAAAGCAGCCAGCGCTCTTCATCACGGGCCAGTGAGTGCTTTCGCACGTCGCTCTCCTGACGCTCGTAATGACGGAACTTCGTTAATCATTAAGTATAATTCGTTATTTCTTTTTTCCCCTCCTTGTGCTCCAGTTAAAGCAGATGACCTTCAGACCATAAAGAGGGAACTTGCTCAGATCAAACACAAGGTGGATTATCTTCTGGAAAGTTTAGAGCGCATGGAGAAAGATCACAGCAAGAAATCAGGTCCGGTTCCTTCTCTCACCTCGTTCCCTGGTTCTCATCATCTAACGTTCCTTCAAAAAAAAAAAAATGGGCCTCCTTTTTCCCCGCCCCTTTTGTGTGATTGACAGCTCAGCTCTTATAGCTATTTTGACATGAAAAAGTTCTGTCTCTAATTACAATTTATTCTAATTTATGCTATCGACGTGAAATATCCAAAATCTCGTGTTTTTAAAGTAATTAGTTGGAAGATGTGGTGGTGTTTTGCTGATTTGTGTTGTGTGGTGTTTGTGTTTTCACTCCGGCGGCAGAAGTGAAGGCAGTGAAGGCGGAAGCGGGTGAAGTCTCTCAGCAGCACTCGAGCAGTAAAAAGGATCGAGACCGGGAGGAGCAGGAGATCAACGACTCTGAAGATGAAGGGGATCTGCTGGAGGAAGAGGACGAGGTCAGAGTTCTCTCCCGGCGCACGCGCGCACACACACACACACACACACTGTGACTGTGTGTAGGAGTTTAGGGGTCACTCCTGGCTCTTCATTTCCATTTCATCTGCTTTTCCAAAATGGGTTGTTCCAGTTTATCTGGCTGTAATTGAATTCCTGGCCCTCAGCAAGCAGAAGTAGGTGAAGATGAAGGTCCAGGTGACGTCGTCTGCGTTGCTGTCGTACACAAGTGGCTACTGAGACACCAGAATTCAACACGACCACCATGTTGCACTACCATATGGTCCAGTCCCATTAATATAAAACCTAACGATGTCCGTTTTCAGGTAAAGAGCATCGGAGGAGAGAACGAGGAAGAGGACGAAGAGGAGGAGGAAGAGGGCGAGCACGAGGAAGGCGAGGACGACGGCGACAGCGTAAACGGAGACGACCCGTAGATCGCGTACTTTTTCTCCCTTTCACACGAACACCTCAACATCCAGCGCGAGGAAACGACAAAGTCTGGACTCTTCCTTTTAAATAAATAAATAAATAACTAAGGAAAAGAAAAAGAATGTAGATGAACACACTCTCGCACACACACTGTTTGTGGTGAAGCAATTTTTTAAGTCTGTCTGAATAAACACCGTACTTTTGTTTCGTACAGTTTTACAATTCAGACGTTTTAAACTTTTGTTTGGTTCTTTTTTTTTTTTTTTCCTCCTCCATCAATGTGCTGTTTAGGTCTTGTTTTTGTTGTTTTTCCTCTTCCACTTCATCCAAAGGCCTGTGTGTGTGTGTAACTTTTTTTCTTCTTTTCCACAAACAGCTCGAGTGCGATTGTCCTACACAAATAAGACTAATATTGACCCGTTAGTGTTTCTTTTTTCCCTCATGTATGTTTGTCTCTACATGTATTTTTTTTTTTTATATATATATATATATCAGTCTTGTTCAAGATCAAAGAACTGAGAATTTCAATAAAATGTTCAAAATTCGATCGTCTCGTTTCTCTGTTAAATGGAGGGTCAGATTTCTTCTGTCTTCCTGGATCAGGAAGTGATCTGGTATTTTGAAGGACGGAGGCTGCAGAAAAATCAGGAGATGAAAATGGTGCTCGGTGATGGGCTTTTCTTTTTTTTAACCGTTTATCTCTGAAGCTTAAAGAAGATGCAGTGATGGTATCTTCAGATGTTGACTTCTGGTTAGAAACGGACTCGGTGCCGCCAAAAGATCGGTGCTAGACCGGACCCGCACAGCTGTGATTGGTTGTTACCGAGGCAGCAGTTTCTTTGAGAGTACGCCCCCTACCGTACGACTAAACACATGGAAACATCAGAGATTGAAACGAGCGCACACTAATTCCAAACAATTGCTGATGAACAGGATCAAAAACCCCTAGATCCCTGTTTCCCTGCACCACTTTGTAGAACTGACCAAGGCTAATGGTCTTCCTCAGGGGCTCCATCGATAGCTTAGTGGGTAAGGTAAGGTGTTTTAATTGGAAGGTCATGGGTTCATATCCCGGCACCACCAAGCTGCCACTGCTGCTTGAGCGAGACCCTTAATGGATGAGGGCATCTGCCAAATGCAATTAATGTAAATGCAACAGTGGATCAGATGGTCAAAATGTCTAACTCCCATATATTTAGGTATCTGATTTAATTAAACAATCATCCTGTTAGCTCAGTGGTTTCTACTCCTCCTACGCTTTTCCTGTTTGCTTGTCAGAGATCGGGGTGGACCCTCAGCCATAAAGCCCATCCCAGCCTCTCATATCTTGGAAACAAAAGCTCTCTAAAGCAGGCTAAGTCCAAGGTCCAAGTCTAGGTGTGTATCTGGTCAGAAAAGGAGCCATTGTTTACACTGAAATATGGTTTTACTGATCCCAAACGTGCATTGAGGAATATATGAGATATTCCTTAAACATTTTAGACCCCAGTTTACTTCACATGGCCAATTGATTTTTGCTTGCTATGCAATTAAGCAACAGGTCCTGTATTTTCACTGTGCACTCCTGGGAATGCCATCAGGGGGCAGTAATTCTTCTACTTCTAAAAACCTGATGACTTCACTTCTGCCTCTGCCTTTTTTTTTTCTATTTTTTTGCCACAAAACTCTGAGTAAAAGGAAGGAAGCAAGCAAGCAAGCAGACGACAGAGTTTCAGCAACAGCAGGCCGAGTTCACAGAAGCTTCTCCACCCATTTCACACTTCTGGTTTCCTTTTTCTCTTCAACCTCAAGCACTACACACAGGTATGCTGTGATGTTCTACTCTTGTCTTCTTTCAACTGGCAGAAAACAAAAAAACAAATCTGTGCTTTTTTCCTCCTGATGTAGTGCAGAACAGATCAGAGCTTTTTTCAGCCCACAGATGACCGAAAAGAAAAAAAGTGTTTTTTTTCTCTGTTTTTTTATGCAATCTGTTGGTGTACACACACACACCCAAACACACACAGGCTGGCTGTTGTGTAAGAATGTGTGTTGGCTGCATGTCCTTTCTCGCCTGCTTTTTTACCAGCACTTGGTGGTCAGGAGGAATTTTCCAAAGACCAGGAACTCTTGTTCAGGGTTGGCGTGGTTCTGCGATCAACAATCCTGCACACTTTATTGTGATCAAACGTGTTCTTGTTGACTCAGGGAGGGACCTGAGTTTCACTAGAGGTGTTTTTATTCTACAGTTAATTTTATAGAAAACCTCAGACACCAACATTAGTTGTCCAAATTCCATATTTTGTTTGAGGCCAGGACTTAAAATGTGGTAGCTCCAGTGGATGCGTTGGACTTGTATTCGGAAGGTCATGGGTTCAAATCCCAACACTATCAAGCTGCCATTGTTTGGCCCTTAAACAAGGCCCCTAAACCATCAACTGCTGTATCTGTTGTATAAATGGGGTCATTACAGTCGCATCTGTTGAATTCCATAAATGTAAACTAGTCAGGAATTAATCACGTGGTCCTGCGGTTGAATTGGTTTGAGGATGTCAATTGATTTTCTAAATAAAAACCAAACAAACAGCAGATCGGTCTTATCAGATCATATTTCTGCACTTAGTAAAAGATGCTGGCAAGATCTTAAAAAAACAGCACCTTCAAGATCCCACTTTTGGGCCCTCAAGCAAGGCCCTTAACTATTCTAACTTGTGGCCTCAAGCAAGGCTCATTTCTGCAGCTGAATCTGTCCTCTGGACCAAACCTTATTTGAGGATTTTTTTTTTTTTTTTTGTATAAAAATTTACTATTATTCACACATAAAATATTCGAATTTTTTGTACACAAATAAAAAACCCACCCATGCTAGTTAGTGTGCTAGCAAGAATTGATTTACCTCAATGAGCTAAATATGTTCTGTTTGTTTAACACAACGTTGGCAGCTTTTTTTTAAGTTTATACTTTGATCGTAGCTGGAGATTTGTTTGCTAGGGTTGGGACTCCATTTGCTGGCTGGCTGTTGCTAGTTTACTCTTAGTTGTGTGAACGCGAGCAAATGTAAGGTAGCACGCTTGAGATAGGAAACTAGCAGTTGAGGTCATCATGTGGATGTTGCTTGTTTATTTGTTTGTTTGTTTGTTTGGTTCATGAGTGTGTTAAAAACAGTCCAACAGTCCAAAGTCCACTTTCTGGCTAGTTTCAATATTCTGTGGAGGAAGTCGTTGTTCCCTGAGAACACTGATAACGTTTGTATCTGATGTGGGTTGCAGGATGCCTCTGGGCGGCGGAAACAAGTGTGGCTGCTGTCAGAAGACCGTCTACTTCGCTGAGGAAGTCCAGTGTGACGGACGGAGTTTTCATAAATCATGCTTCCTGTGTAGTGAGTTCACAATTATCTATAAAAGCAGCTCTGATAATAGCATCATTTTTATATTAACACCTTCCTTTGATTGTTCTTGTTTTGATTGCTCTTTGTTTATAAAGGAGAACTTATCATTGTCTGGTGGAAGGAGTCTCCAGGGTCAGTGCTTTGTAACAGACAGGAGGTTTTCCGCCATGTTTAAGTCTTCGTGGCAATGCACCTGATTGTTTCTTCAAATAATCTTCTTTTTTATCATGTAGCATTTGCCAAACTTTGCATGGATGTTGTTCAGGGTGCTAATAATAACTCCAACTTTATTGCTTCACCCTGAAGTTCTTTATTTTTCGTGTTGAAATGAGATTGTTGGGATGTACAGCAGGTCTCTATATTGGTGTTTCAGTTCCCTGCTTGTGAAATGATAGTACACAAGCAGATAGCTGGTCTTTGGCGCCCTCTACTGACTGAATGCAGATAATTCGAGTTCCTGGCTCGATCTTATTTTACACAATCCATGTACTTGTAAACATGGTTCATGATGCAATGCTTAAGGAATGTATGAGAAATGTGCTCGACTTTTAAGGACATTTTCCCTAAACCTGCTCTGGAATTTGCTCTTGTGAAAATGTGAGGATTTGAGGATGTGCTTGAAATGCAGGAAGTCCCCACCCCCCATCTTGTAATTAGTCTGGGATTTGAAAACAACATGGGTGCCCAGTTTGGCCATCTTAATACTTGTAAATGAACATTTATCATGTGTGGTTTCGTATGATTGTAAACCTAGTGGAACTACTCAAGTAGATCAGCTACCACTAACAAACTAGCAAAAACGATAGACTAGCGTTCCTACAGGAAAGACACATTAGATAGGTAGCATAACTGCTAGATTTACTAGCTAATGATCACTAAGTACTGTCAATGATGGAGTAAGCCTACCGTACATATGATAACTAGCTAACGTAAAGTATTCCAGTAGCAGACCTAAAATAAAGACACTAACAAGTAGGTTTGCAAACACTTTGCATCACTAACTCAACCTCCTCCTGGTGCCAGTGGTGTGCAGAAAGAACCTTGACAGCACTACTGTGGCGACCCATGAAAACGAAGTCTACTGCAAGTCCTGCTATGGCAAGAAATACGGCCCGAAAGGCTACGGCTACGGTGCGGGAGCCGGGACGCTGAGCATGGACAAGGGGGAGTCCCTGGGAATCAAACATGAAGTGTGAGTTCGATTATTCAAAAGAATTTAAAGAGTGCATATTTCTTTAGCATCAAACAGCAATGTGGCGTTTTATATTTTTTCCGTCTTTGCGTCTACACAGCGATCAGCAGCACCAACCTACCAACAACCCAAACACGTCCAAGTTTGCGCAGAAGTTTGGTGGTTCTGACGTGTGCCCTCGCTGTGGCAAAGCAGTGTACGCTGCCGAGAAGACCATCGGTGCAGGCGCGGTGAGCAGGAAATCAAAGCTATTGTCTGTTGACACCATAAACTCGCTACACATAAACAGCTGGCCAGTGAATATTCCTAATAAAATATGCTATTTATTTTAGCTAGCTGGTTAAACTGAATGTAAGCTAAACATACCTAGTAACATAGTACCAAATTTGAAGTAGGCGTGGCCACTATACATATGAGGCTCAGTAAAGGAGGTGTGCCCTCTGGGACTTTCAGTCTAATGTAAAGCTTATTGACAGAAGTGTATCCTCTGTGCTTGTGGTAGGTGTGGCCTCTATGCATATTAAACTCATGGAAGGAGGCGTGGCCTCTGTACCTGTATATCCTATTAAAGTAGGCATGGCCTCTATGCATGTCAATCTTAATAAAGGAGGTGTGGCCTCTGCCTGTAAATCTAATTAAAGTAGGTGTGGCCTTTGTGCCTGTAAATCTAATTGAAGGAGGCATGGCCTCTATGCATGTCATCGTATTGAATTTTCATGGCTTCTGTGCATGTCGGTGTCAATGTGCACTGAAGTGGTTTTATCTCTGTGAACATTGAAGTGGGCGTGGCCTATATGCATGTCAAGCTAATTGAAGGAGGTGTGGCCTGTCTGTCAATGACGGTGAAAAACATTACTGTACTATTTTCTTTTGCCATCTAGTGGCAAAAAAAGTTACTGCAGATGGAAAATTTATTTTGCATCATTTTTTTATCCTCTGACTTTCTCAGTCGTGGCACAAGAGCTGTTTCCGCTGCGCTAAATGTGGGAAGGGCCTTGAATCCACCACCACAACGGACAAAGACGGAGAGATCTTCTGCAAAGGTCTGAACCTCTTTAAACCTCTAGTTTTAAACTTCTGAAAATACATTGTACGTTTCTAACCATCATTTTGTTCACACAGGTTGCTATGCTAAAAGCTTCGGTCCAAAAGGGTTCGGGTATGGCCAAGGAGCTGGTGCTCTCTCTCACGCTCAGTAGAACCGTGCGACCGGAACCTTTTCTGATCCTAAACGCCGTTTCACTCTCGGCTGGAGAAAAATCACTTGGGAAGACGAAGCTCTTCACTGCATGCGTTTTAAAAACATTTACAGCAGCTTGCTTGTTTAAAAATAAAAAAACCTACAGTTAGCTGCATATTTCAGTAGGATTACTACACAAATGGAGTATGTAAATGTAACGCTAGCTTGCTAATGACGTTATCAACAGCTGAATTATACACGTATCACTAGCAATGCTAAGGCACACGTTTAGCTGCTTAGCTTTTTTTCCCGCTTTGGATATAATCACATTACGATCTTTATAAAAAAAAAACAATAAACACCAGCGTACGTCAGTACTCGTGATTTTATTTAATTTTTTGTGTGTTTGTGAGGTACAATACAACACTACTGAGGTAATCTGAGTGTAATTCAACCCTGTAAAACACCTGCCCCATTAATGGGGTATCACCCTGGGCAACAGGGTCACAGGGGGAAAAGTAGAAATCCGCCGAAGCTGGTGTAGCCCGCCGGATCGTCATAAACCCAGGAGTTCTGCCACAGCTTGGTGAACATCTGATCTCCTTTCTCCAGAGTCAGAATGATCCCGTTGCTGGCGTTGCCGTTGGTGATGGGCTTCCAGGAAAACACGGAGCACTGAATGTTCCCGTTTTTGTACAGACTCACCGCCATGCGGGTATCGGCATGACAGTGAGCGTAGAACCGGAAATAATAAACACCTCCCACCGGTGCTGTGAAAATCCCTGAGACATGGAAGAAGAACGAATGGTTACATTCAACTGAAAGCAGCAGGTCTACGCTAAACACATCGTTAGCATGCTAATCACCCGTGTTCGAGTCGTAGCCGTTTCCGTAGTTGGTCACGACTTTTTTGTAGATTAGCGGCGACGGGACGGTTTCGTACGGGCCTTCGTGTCCACTTCCTGAAGCTAAAAGCGACGCTGAAAAGGCCACCTTGCTGCCTGCAGGAACACAACATGCAACAAAAATCTTATCACGTATACAGATGTTGTAATAAACCTGACCGTAACTTAAGGATCTTATTATTTACCTTCGTTTGCAGTCTGCAGTTTTTCCATGTTTTCCTGCAGTGTGTGCAGTGTGGTCTTCAGAACTGTTAAAAAAAGACATAAAGGATGTGGAAGCTCAGTGGAGAAAGTGTTAGACGTTCCCATCCAAAGTCCATATATACATGTATATACACACTGACTATTTTGATATTTTTATTGACATTTGTATACAATTTTAGTTAAAGCATTTTTTTTTTTAGATCCAGTTTGCATTTTGAACAATTAACATTTTATCTTTTTATTTTATTTTTTAAAACTAGTTTATTACTGTTTCCCTATTCTCATACTTTGCTTAGAAGCAGAATCGTTGAATTCATTCCTTGAAAAAATAAAGATAGATAGATATAGATAGATAGAGAGATAGATGATAGATAGACAGACCTGCATTTTCATTTATCACATCTCTCAGTGTCGATGTCAGCTCAGTCACCACGTTGCTTTGTCTCTGTAAGGCTTCCTCCGTGTTTTTCATTCTTTCCTCCAGGCCCCTTATTTTTGCAATTTCGTCCAGAACATTCACGCTGGGTTCCATAAAATCCTGCGTATAAACGCAGCAGGCGCAAAGCAGCAGAACAAAGCGGCCGATGGGCGACATGTTCGATGTGGAGGTTCGGGTACTGAAGTGATCACAGCTTACCTTTGGCTCTGTTTTTCACTTGTTGTTTATCTCTGTTGATTCTAAAGTAAACAAGAGGCGTTTTGCACTTTGAACAGACAATGCTGTAATCTCTCTATTTGTGATTATATTATTTTTTGGGTTCAGGGACAGACATCAGAGGAACCGTGTTAATCCCGAAGACTTGAAAGTGGAGGAAAACACTCATCTGTCCTATTGTGAAAATGCCACAGTTTGCCATAATGGTTGAAGCTGGTCTACGTATGATCCTGATTGGTTCCCTGTTTTGTATGACAACTAAAAATGGTTTGGCTGCTATATAATATGTATAAAACCTTCGCGTCAATGGTACATTTAATATGATCAGTAGGGGCTTGTGTTTAAAATTCTGTTGGAGTTTTATTTGGTTTTGGTTGTTCTGTTAGCTAGTCAGCAATTCAGCTAGTTCTGATTTACTCCTTCAGACCGCCAGGGGGCAGCATGTCAACACCCGGACGTTTTTTTAAAGCATATGCGCAAATGTATGAAGCCTTTTACCATAAAGTTACACCTCTGATCTCATGGAACCTCATTCCATCTCAGGAAGTTTTTCCTTTACCACAGTCGCCACTGGCTCACTCATTAGGCACTAAACTAATACTTTTTATAACCTCTTTATCTCTGTAAAGTTGCTTTGGGACAATGTACATTTTTAAAAGCGCTCTATATAATAACATAAAATGTAATTAAATTGAATCGGATCGAATTATTTTATTTTTTTTGCTTCTGTCTCCTGATTGGTACCAGCCACTGTGATGTCACACTTCTTAGATGCCTGAATTCAGGGTTATGAGTTAGATAAAAAAATACATTCAAGTAATAAATGAATAAAATGACTGTACATTTAAACATATTTAAGATTGTTTTTTATTCTAAATGAATCCTAATGAATTATTACTTTTTTTTGCCAACATAAAATTGATTTTTATTATTATATTGTACCATTTTTAAATATCACGTGAACGATGACGTCATTTGTTTTCTTTTTATTTAGTGTTTTTTTTCCAGTAAGCCCCGCCTAATGTGTTTGGTGATTGATTGCTACATCAGCCAATAGTAGCGCAGGAGGCGGGATTAATGGGCTCGCGGCCGGAGGGGGCAGTAACGGTGTCCCCTCCCCTTTGTGATGTGTTAGCTCGGTTGCTAGCTGATGGTCGTGTAAAGCTAACTGGAGACTGATTGTGATCTCGATGGGCTGAGTGATGCGCATGTGCAATATGAAGAATGGAAGAAGACGATGTGACGATCAGAGAGCAGAACTTCCACAGCCAAGTCCGAGAATACATCGTAAGTCCAGTTAGCTAACGGTAACGCTCGCTCGTGCACTCGGGTGACCGTTAGCCTATTAGCTGGTTAGCTTCCGAAGTGATTAGCCGCCTGCTGGTTTGGAGTTTTTGGTGCACATTTATATATGACATTTAAAACTAAATGAGAAAAGAACATAAATAAATAAATAAATATATCATATATATATATATATATATTTATTAGAGAGAGGGGGACAGAAACACAAGAGGACAGAGAGACATGTTGACCAAAGGATAAATAAGACTGAAAGACAGACAGGTGAGGAGAGAGAGAAAGGCAGGCAGGCAGACAGACAGACAGACAGACAGACAGGGGGGAGATGGACAAACCGTGAATAAGTAAACAGACAGACAGGTGGAGAGGTAGACAGGCAGGGTGATGGAGACAAAGATAAACAAACAGGAAGGCAGAGAGGAATAAAGGTGGAGAGGTAGACAGACAGAGAGGTAAAGAGAAAGACAGACAGAGAGAGAGGTAGAGAGATAGACTGACAGGCCAGCACAGAGGTAGAGAGAGAGGTGGAGAGACAGACAGATGGGTAGGGAGAGAGACAGACAGGTGCATGCAGCAGTTGATAGATTGACGCAGATAAACAGATACTCAGTCAGAGAGAAGAGAAGAGAAGAGAAGAGTAGACCTTCCTCCCATTCTTCATGCTCCTGAACGTTTCTTCCATGCTCCTAAGCCTTGCTCCCAATCTTCTTAACATTTTTCCCAAGCTTCCATACTTCCTAGTAAACTTTTCTCAATTCTCTCTTTCTCCCTCTCTCCCTCTTTCCCCCTCTCTCTCCCTCTCTCCCCCTCTCTCTCCCTCTCTCTTTCTCTCTCTCTCTCCCTGTGCAGATTTGTTTCCTGTTGTTTGCTGTGCTGTACATCGTGTCCTACTGCATCATAACACGCTACAAGAGGAAAACTGGTGAGCGACGCCCACTTACTGATCCCTTCTTCTTAATCTTTGTGTCTTTAATCTTTGAATCCATTTATATTTGTTCTGTTTCACCAGATGATCATGAAGATGAAGATGCCGTGGTTAACAGAATCTCGTGGGTTTTTAATCGCAGTTCACACATTTGATCCTTTTTTTACTTTTATTATTATTTTAATAACTTTCTGCACCTCTCTCTCTCTCTCTCTCTCTCTCTCTCTCTCTCTCTCTCTCTCACAGTATGTACCTGTGTACATTCACTCTGGCTGTATCTGGAGGTGCTGTTCTTCTTCTCCCCTTCTCCATCATCAGCAATGAAATCCTTCTGTCCCTCCCCAAGAACTACTACATCCAGTGGCTCAACGGATCACTCATCCACGGTCAGTACCATCCCTCCATCATTATACCAATCACACTCATCCCTCCATCATTATACCAATCACACTCATCCCTCCATCATTATACCAATTACACTCATCCCTCCATCATTATACCAATTACACTCATCCCTCCATCATTATACCAATTACGCTCATCCCTCCATCATTATACCAATTACACTCATCCCTCCATCATTATACCAATCACACTCATCCCTCCATCATTATACCAATTACGCTCATCCCTCCATCATTATACCAATCAATCTCATCTCTCCATCATTATACCAATTACGCTCATCCCTCCATCATTATACCAATTACACTCATCCCTCCATCATTATACCAATCACACTCATCCCTCCATCATTATACCAATTACGCTCATCCCTCCATCATTATACCAATCAATCTCATCTCTCCATCATTATACCAATTACGCTCATCCCTCCATCATTATACCAATTACACTCATCCCTCCATCATTATACCAATTACACTCATCCCTCCATCATTATACCAATTACACTCATCCCTCCATCATTATACCAATTACACTCATCCCTCCATCATTATACCAATTACGCTCATCCCTCCATCATTATACCAATCACGCTCATCCCTCCATCATTATACCAATTACACTCATCCCTCCATCATTATACCAATTATGATCATTCCTCCATCATTATACCAATTACACTCATCCCTCCATCATTATACCAATTACGCTCATCCCTCCATCATTATACCAATTAGGCTCATCCCTCCATCATTATACCAATTACGCTCATCCCTCCATCATTATACCAATTACGCTCATCCCTCCATCATTATACCAATTAGGCTCATCCCTCCATCATTATACCAATTACACTCATCCCTCCATCATTATACCAATTACACTCATCCCTCCATCATTATACCAATTATGATCATTCCTCCATCATTATACCAATTACACTCATCCCTCCATCATTATACCAATTACGCTCATCCCTCCATCATTATACCAATTAGGCTCATCCCTCCATCATTATACCAATTACGCTCATCCCTCCATCATTATACCAATTACGCTCATCCCTCCATCATTACACCAATTACACTCATCCCTCCATCATTATACCAATTACACTCATCCCTCCATCATTATACCAATTACGCTCATCCCTCCATCATTATACCAATTACGCTCATCCCTCCATCATTATACCAATTACGCTCATCCCTCCATCATTATACCAATTACGCTCATCCCTCCATCATTATACCAATTACGCTCATCCCTCCATCATTATACCAATCACGCTCATCCCTCCATCATTATACCAATTACGCTCATCCCTCCATCATTATACCAATCACGCTCATCTCTCCATCATTATACCAATTACGCTCATCCCTCCATCATTATACCAATTACGCTCATCCCTCCATCATTATACCAATCAATCTCATCTCTCCATCATTATACCAATTACGCTCATCCCTCCATCATTATACCAATTACACTCATCCCTCCATCATTATACCAATTACGCTCATCCCTCCATCATTATACCAATTACACCCATCCCTCCATCATTATACCAATTACACTCATCCCTCCATCATTATACCAATTACGCTCATCCCTCCATCATTATACCAATCAATCTCATCTCTCCATCATTATACCAATTACGCTCATCCCTCCATCATTATACCAATCAATCTCATCTCTCCATCATTATACCAATTACGCTCATCCCTCCATCATTATACCAATCAATCTCATCTCTCCATCATTATACCAATTACGCTCATCCCTCCATCATTATACCAATTACACCCATCCCTCCATCATTATACCAATTACGCTCATCCCTCCATCATTATACCAATCAATCTCATCTCTCCATCATTATACCAATTACGCTCATCCCTCCATCATTATACCAATCAATCTCATCTCTCCATCATTATACCAATTACGCTCATCCCTCCATCATTATACCAATCAATCTCATCTCTCCATCATTATACCAATTACACTCATCCCTCCATCATTATACCAATTACACTCATCCCTCCATCATTATACCAATTACACTCATCCCTCCATCATTATACCAATTACGCTCATCCCTCCATCATTATACAATTACATCATCCTCCATCATTATACCAATTACACTCATCCCTCCATCATTATACAATTATGCTCATCCTCCATCATATAATACCAATTACACTCATCCCTCCATCATTATACCAATTACACTCATCCCTCCATCATTATACCAATTACACTCATCCCTCCATCATTATACCAATCACACTCATCCCTCCATATACCAATTACACTCATCCCTCCATCATTATACCAATTAACTCATCCTCCATCATTATACCAATACCTCATCCCCATCATTATACAATTACATATCCTCCATCATTATACCAATTACACTCATCCCTCCATCATTATACCAATTACTCATCCTCATCATTATACCAATTACACTCATCCTCCATCATTATACCAATTACACTCATCCCTCCATCATTATACCAATTACACTCATCCCTCCATCATTATACCAATACACTCATCCCTCCATCATTATACCAATTATCTCATCCTCCATCATTATACCAATTACACTCATCCCTCCATCATTATACCAATTACACTCATCCCTCCATCATTATACCAATTACACTCATCCCTCCATCATTATACCAATCACACTCATCCCTCCATCATTATACCAATTATGATCATTCCTCCCTCATTATACCAATCACACTCATCTCCCTCCATCATTATACCAATCACACTCATCCTCCATCATTATACCAATCACACTCTCCCTCCATCATTATACCAATTACACTCATCCCTCCATCATTATACCAATTATGATCATTCCTCCATCATTATACCAATTACACTCATCCTCCATCATTATACCAATTACACTTATCCCTCCATCATTATACCAATTACACTCATCCTCCATCATTATACCAATTACACTCATCCTCCATCATTATACCATTACACTCATCCCTCCATCATTATACCAATTACGCTCATCCCTCCATCATTATACCAATTAGGCTCATCCCTCCATCATTATACCAATTACGCTCATCCCTCCATCATTATACCAATTACGCTCATCCCTCCATCATTACACCAATTACGCTCATCCCTCCATCATTATACCAATTACGCTCATCCTCCATCATTATACCAATTACGCTCATCCCTCCATCATTATACCAATTACGCTCATCCCTCCATCATTATACCAATTACGCTCATCCCTCCATCATTATACCAATTACGCTCATCCCTCCATCATTATACCAATTACGCTCATCCCTCCATCATTATACCAATTACGCTCATCCCTCCATCATTATACCAATTACGCTCATTCCCTCCATCATTATACCAATTACGCTCATCCCTCCATCATTATACCAATCACGCTCATCCCTCCATCATTATACCAATTACGCTCATCCCTCCATCATTATACCAATTCACGCTCATCTCTCCATCATTATACCAATTACGCTCATCCTCATCCCATCATTATAACCAATCAATCTCATCTCTCCATCATTATACCAATTACGCTCATCCCTCCATCATTATACCAATTACACTCATCCCTCCATCATTATACCAATTACACTCATCCCTCCATCATTATACCAATTACGCTCATCCCTCCATCATTATACCAATTACACCCATCCCTCCATCATTATACCAATTACACTCATCCCTCCATCATTATACCAATTACGCTCATCCCTCCATCATTATACCAATTACCGCCTCATACCCTCCATCATTATACCAATTACACCATCCCTCCATCATTATACCAATTACACTCATCCCTCCATCATTATCCAATTATGCTCATCCCTCCATCATTATACCAATCAATCTCATCCCTCCATCATTATACCAATTAGCTTATCCTCCATCATTATACCAATCAATCTCATCTCTCCATCATTATACCAATTACGCTCATCCTCCATCATTATACCAATTATGCTCATCCCTCCATCATTATACCAATCAATCTCATCTCTCATCATTATACCAATTACGCTTATCCCTCCATCATTATACCAATACGCTCATCCTCCATCATTATACCAATTACGCTCATCCCTCCATCATTATACCAATTACGCTCATCCTCCATCATTATACCAATTACGCTCATCCCTCCATCATTATACCAATTACGCTCATCCCTCCATCATTATACCAATTACGCTCATCCCTCCATCATTATACCAATTACGCTCATCCCTCCATCATTATACCAATTAACCTCATCCTCCATCATTATACCATTACGCTCATCCCTCATCATTATACCAATCACACTCATCCCTCCATCATTATACAATCACACTCATCCCTCCATCATTATACAATTACACTCATCCCTCCATCATTATACCAATTCACTCATCCCTCCATCATTATACCAATTACGCTCATCCCTCCATCATTATACAATTACACTATCCCTCCATCATTATACCAATACACTCATCCCTCCATCATTATACCAATTACGCATCCCTCCATCATTATACCAATCAATCTCATCCTCTCCATCATTATACCAATTACGCTCATCCCTCCATCATTATACCAATTAACCACTCATCCCTCCATCATATAATACATCACTCATCTTATCATTACGCATCCTCATCCTCCATCATTATACCCAATACTCATCCTCATAAACAATCCCATCCTCCATCATTATACTCATCCCCATCATATACCAATTCTCATCCCTCCATCATTTATAACCAATAATCATCCTCATCATTATACAATTACACTCATCCCTCATCATACAATCCCTCCTATTACCAATTACACTCATCCTCCATCATTATACCAATCACTCATCCCTCCATCATATACCAATTATCATCCTACTTATACCAATTACGCTCACCTCCATCATTATACCAATTACACTCATCCCTCCATCATTATACAATTACACTCATCCCTCCATCATTATACCAATTACACTCATCCCTCCATCATTATACCAATTACACTCATCCCTCCATCATTATACCAATTACGCTCATCCCTCCATCATTATACCAATCACGCTCATCCCTCCATCATTATACCAATTACACTCATCCCTCCATCATTATACAATTATATCATTTTTATACCAATTACCTCATCCCTCCATCATTATACCAATTACCTCATCCTCCATCATTATACCAATTAGCTCATCCCTCCATCATTATACCAATTACGCTCATCCCTCCATCATTATACAATAGCTCATCCCCACATTATACAATAGGCTCATCCCTCCATCATTATAAATTACATCATCCTCATCATTACAACATCTCCCCATCATTACCTGATCATTCCTCCATCATATATACCAATTACACTCATCCCTCCATCATTATACCAATTACGCTCATCCCTCCATCATTATACCAATTACGCTCATCCCTCCATCATTATACCAATACGCTCATCCCTCCATCATTATACCAATTACGCTCATCCCTCCATCATTATACCAATTACATCATCTCCATCATTATACCAATTACGCTCATCCCTCCATCATTATACCAATTACGCTCATCCCTCCATCATTATACCAATTACGCTCATCCCTCCATCATTATACCAATTACGCTCATCCCTCCATCATTATACCAATTACGCTCATCCCTCCATCATTATACCAATTACGCTCATCCCTCCATCATTATACCAATTACGCTCATCCCTCCATCATTTATACCAATTACGCTCATCCCCTCCATCATTATACCAATTACGCTCATCCCTCCATCATTTATACCCAATCAATCGCTCATCCCTCCATCATTATACCAATTACGCTCATCCCTCCATCATTATACCAATCAATCTCATCTCTCCATCATTATACCAATACGCTCATCCCTCCATCATTATACATTACACTCATCCCTCCATCATTATACCAATCAACTCATCCTCCATCATTATACCAATTACGCTCATCCCTCCATCATTATACCAATTACACTCATCCCTCCATCATTATACCAATTACGCTCATCCCTCCATCATTATACCAATAACTCATCCTCCATCATTATACCAATTACCTCATCCCTCCATCATTATACCAATCATCTCATCCCTCCATCATTATACCAATTAACTCATCCCTCCATCATATACCAATACCTCATCCCTCCATCATTATACCAATTACACTCATCCCTCCATCATTATACCAATTACACTCATCCCTCCATCATTATACCAATTCACTCATCCCTCATCATACATTACTCATCCCATCATTACATTCATCCTCCATCATTATACCAATTACGCTCATCCCTCCATCATTATACCAATAACTCATCCTCCATCATTATACCAATTACGCTCATCCCTCCATCTTATACCAATTACACTCATCCTCCATCATTATACCAATTACACTCATCCCTCCATCATTATACCAATTACACTCATCCCTCCATCATTATACCAATTACACTCATCCCTCCATCATTATACCAATTCATCTCATCCCTCCATCATTATACCAATTAACTCATCCCTCCATCATTATACCAATTACACTCATCCCTCCATCATTATACCAATTACACTCATCCCTCCATCATTATACCAATTACACTCATCCCTCCATCATTATACCAATTACACTCATCCCTCCATCATTATACCAATTACACTCATCCCTCCATCATTATACCAATCACACTCATCCCTCCATCATTATACCAATTCACACTCATCCCTCCATCATTATACCAATCACACTCATCCCTCCATCATTATACCAATCACACTCATCCCTCCATCATATACCAATTACACTCATCCTCCATAACCAATAACCATCCCATCTATCAATTAATCATCATTCCTCCATCATTATACCAATTACACTCATCCCTCCATCATTATACCAATTACACTTATCCCTCCATCATTATACCAATTACACTCATCCCTCCATCATTATACCAATTACACTCATCCCTCCATCATTATACCAATTACACTCATCCCTCCATCATTATACCAATTACGCTCATCCCTCCATCATTATACCAATTAGGCTCATCCCTCCATCATTATACCAATTACGCTCATCCCTCCATCATTATACCAATTACGCTCATCCCTCCATCATTACACCAATTACGCTCATCCCTCCATCATTATACCAATTACGCTCATCCCTCCATCATTATACCAATTACGCTCATCCCTCCATCATTATACCAATTACGCTCATCCCTCCATCATTATACCAATTACGCTCATCCCTCCATCATTATACCAATTACGCTCATCCTCCATCATTATACCAATTACGCTCATCCCTCCATCATTTCATTATACCAATTACGCTCATCCCTCCATCATTATACCAATTACGCTCATCCCTCCATCATTATACCAATTACGCTCATCCTCCTCATTATACCAATCACGCTCATCCCTCCATCATTATACCAATTACGCTCATCCCTCCATCATTATACCAATCACGCTCATCTCTCCATCATTATACCAATTACGCTCATCCCTCCATCATTATACCAATCAATCTCATCTCTCCATCATTATACCAATTACGCTCATCCCTCCATCATTATACCAATTACACTCATCCCTCCATCATTATACCAATTACACTCATCCCTCCATCATTATACCAATTACGCTCATCCCTCCATCATTATACCAATTACACCCATCCCTCCATCATTATACCAATTACACTCATCCCTCCATCATTATACCAATTACGCTCATCCCTCCATCATTATACCAATTACGCTCATCCCTCCATCATTATACCAATTACACCCATCCCTCCATCATTATACCAATTACACTCATCCCTCCATCATTATACCAATTATGCTCATCCCTCCATCATTATACCAATCAATCTCATCTCTCCATCATTATACCAATTACGCTTATCCCTCCATCATTATACCAATCAATCTCATCTCTCCATCATTATACCAATTACGCTCATCCCTCCATCATTATACCAATTATGCTCATCCCTCCATCATTATACCAATCAATCTCATCTCTCCATCATTATACCAATTACGCTTATCCCTCCATCATTATACCAATTACGCTCATCCCTCCATCATTATACCAATTACGCTCATCCCTCCATCATTATACCAATTACGCTCATCCCTCCATCATTATACCAATTACGCTCATCCCTCCATCATTATACCAATTACGCTCATCCCTCCATCATTATACCAATTACGCTCATCCCTCCATCATTATACCAATTACGCTCATCCCTCCATCATTATACCAATCAATCTCATCTCTCCATCATTATACCAATTACGCTCATCCCTCCATCATTATACCAATCAATCTCATCTCTCCATCATTATACCAATTACGCTCATCCCTCCATCATTATACCAATCAATCTCATCTCTCCATCATTATACCAATTATGATCATTCCTCCATCATTATACCAATTACGATCATTCCTCCATCATTATACCAATTACACTCATCCCTCCATCATTATACCAATTACACTCATCCCTCCATCATTATACCAATTATGATCATTCCTCCATCATTATACCAATTACACTCATCCCTCCATCATTATACCAATTACACTCATCCCTCCATCATTATACCAATTACACTCATCCCTCCATCATTATACCAATTACACTCATCCCTCCATCATTATACCAATTACACTCATCCCTCCATCATTATACCAATTACACCCATCCATGGTCAGCACCACGCTCATCCCTCCATCATTATACCAATTACGATCATCCCTCCATCATTATACCAATTATGATCATTCCTCCATCATTATACCAATTACACTCATCCCTCCATCATTATACCAATCAATCTCATCTCTCCATCATTATACCAATTACACTCATCCCTCCATCATTATACCAATTACACTCATCCCTCCATCATTATACCAATTACACCCATCCATGGTCAGCACCACGCTCATCCCTCCATCATTATACCAATTACGATCATCCCTCCATCATTATACCAATTATGATCATTCCTCCATCATTATACCAATTACACTCATCCCTCCATCATTATACCAATCAATCTCATCTCTCCATCATTATACCAATTACACTCATCCCTCCATCATTATACCAATTACACTCATCCCTCCATCATTATACCAATTACACCCATCCATGGTCAGCACCACGCTCATCCCTCCATCATTATACCAATTACGATCATCCCTCCATCATTATACCAATTATGATCATTCCTCCATCATTATACCAATTACACTCATCCCTCCATCATTATACCAATCAATCTCATCTCTCCATCATTATACCAATTACACTCATCCCGCCATCATTATACCAATTACACTCATCCCTCCATTATTATACCAATTACACTCATCCCTCCATTATTATACCAATCACATTTACACTTAATCAAATTATTTCAAAATAACTAATAATTATAATTATTATTAAAATGATAAAGTAAATTAATTTCGGATGTTTATGATTTAGTTTGTAGTTTAGTTTCCGGCCACTGGAGGGCACCAGAGCTTCACACATGTGGCGTGTGTGGTTTCTCAACTGCTCAGGTGTGTTTGAGCTCCAGTGTTGATCGAGAACGTGGTAATTATTCGCGCTTTATTTCTCCTGCAGGCCTGTGGAACCTCGTCTCGCTCTTCTCCAACCTGTGTCTCTTCATCCTTATGCCTTTTGCATATTTCTTCCTGGAGTCTGAGGGATTCGCCGGCTCGAAAAAGGTAAGCGCAGAGGATCAGCGTTTAAAGTGCCGCTGTGTCATTTCACAGTCTTTAAGGGCTGCAAATTAATTACAGTCGCTCTGAAACTTTGTGCTTTTTTGCATTAATCATTCTAATGAGGTAAAAAAAGGGACGGGCCGAGCGACACAATACAAAACACATACACACACACACACACACGGAATGATCCATTTTATTAAAAATGTTCTTTAATGTGTTCTAAAATGTAATTAGATTATGAATCAGATTATTTTAAGTAGTAGCATTTTATATAATATGATGAATGAAGCAGACATTGGGTTAAAACAGTCTCTACACCATCACACACACACACACACACACACACACACACACACTCACGCTCAGGCTGTTTTTCTCACTTATTGTCATTAAAGGCACAAAAACCTGAAAAATAAAAACTTCAAAAGCACACATCCTGTTGAAAAATGTCTCGTCGTAAATCAGGGTCGTGGCCGCTCACGGACCCGGACGAGGGAGGGGGGAACAAACCCGGGCGTGCGTTTGGTTCCTCGCGGCTTGCGGTTTGAAGTGGCTCCTGGTTTGTGTCGCGTCGGCGGAGCTCGCGCGAAGATTAAAAGCTTAAAGATCAGCTTCTACTGTAGTTTACGAGGCCGAGAGCTAATTTGTCCTGTTCCTGGCTACTGATCATCCATAAACGCCGAGGCACTGCTTTCTTTCGCCCTACACGTCCACTCTGCACGCGTGTTCGTCTGTCTGTCTGTGTGTGTGTGTGTGTGTGTGTGTGTGTGAGACGTAAAGAGCGGAAGCGGCCTCATATGAAAGCCCCCCCACAGACACACGGGAAGGTCAACCACCGAGCCACACCGCCTCGTAAAGCCAAGGCTGGAGCATTTCACCGCCGAACCTGTGTGTGTGTGTGTGTGTGTGTGTGTGTGTGTGTGTGTGTGTGTGTGTGTGCGTGCCCTGCATCGCCTCGCCGTAACGCCTGCGTTTAATCTCCGCCGGTTGGCTTCTCCCAGCAGAGGAAATGAAACAGGGGAGTTTGTTAAACGCTGCGGCGTTTTTATACCTGCTGTTTTACAGCTCGCTGTTCCAGCTCTCCGTGGGAAACGCAGCCGACTGCAGGGTCCAGCCTCGTATTCTCATTCTTATTATTATTATAATTCATGGACACGGTCTGCCAAAAGTATGTGGACACCTGAGCATTTATTTTTATTTGAACGTCGTGTTCCATATTTAGTCCTCGTTTTACTGCTCTAGTAAGCTTACACTCGTCTGTGCAGACGTTCCACTCGTTTCTCTTGTGAGATTTCGTGCAGTCGGCGTGAAAAACTTGCTCTCGGACGCGTTCACCAGCTCCATAGCAGGAGATCTTCCTCACGCTTCCAACCCATGGAAAGCAGATCTCCATGAGGCCGGCTTTGGGTCTCCTGGTTCAAGAGAAGTTTTGAATGCTGCCGCGTCTAAAGACGTCCTGTACGATCGGAGACTTGGGCGTCCCAATACTTTTGGCCATGTTGGTTTATTGATTGATTTTTAACCAAACAGGAATTACAGGAAAACAGGGAATGAACAGAGGAAAAGGGAATAGGAGAGAATAAAATAAAAGACAGAGAGGAAGATAAAGAGGGAGAGAAAGTGAGAGAGAGAAAGGAAGGAAAGAAAAATGGAAAGAAGGAAATTAATAGAAGGACAAAGTATAGAATGATGTGTGTGTGTGTGTGTGTGTGTGTGTGTGTGTGTGTGTGTGTGTGCGTGCGCACGTGTGTGCGAGCTGCACGGCTCGTTCTCAAGGTCGGTCCGGCGTGTTCGGTGTTTGTTTGACGTCATGGCAACACAAGCTTCATTAGTAAAAGCACAAAGGGGAAAATTCACTCGACTCATAAAAATCTTCTACATTTCTTTATTTCATTCTCTTTTATTTAAAGGTGATGTGAATTTTTTCACCAGAGAAATGGAGGGATGGAGTGTGAGAGAGAGAGAGAGAGAGAGAGAGAGAGAGAGAGAGAGAGAGAGAAAGAGAAATAGAAATAAAGGGATGGAGTGAGAGAGGGAGATATAGAGGGATGAAGTATGTGTGAGAGAGAGAGAGAGATATGGAGTGAAAGAGGGACAGACAGAGATGGCGGGATGGAGAGAGAGAGGGACAGAAAGAGATGTGGAGCTGAAGACATGTTAATCCGTTGTGTGTTAACGCGACTTCAAACGTCTTCCTAAACTCATATATCCTGTGTGAATGGGTGCTGTGTAGTGATTCATGGTGCGTGCGTGCGTGCGTGTGTGTGTGTAGTGTTGTGTTCTGTCTGTCACACAGGCTGTAGTGTTACAGGCTTAGAATGAGAACTACAAGTTCACTCCTTATTCGTGTGTGTGTGTGTGTGTGTGTGTGTGTGTGTGTGTGAGAGAGAGAGAGAGAGAGCCCGCAACTCCATCTCCCTCTCCCTCTCTCTCTCTCTCTCTCTCTCTCAGCCTTTCCCAGGCTGGAGGACTTCCCCCATCACACCTTCACTAACTCTCACACACACACACACACACACACACACACAGTTTTATGATACACTTAGTGCTCAGTGACCCGGAAAAACTGAAATGAAGCTGCTAATAGACTGCAGCTGGGCATCTGCACTCATACTGAATGTGTGTGTGTGTGTGTGTGTGTGTGTGTTAACGGAGGTAGCTCCTGCAGCTTTTAGAGCTCACACACCAATTAGAACCTCATTTACACCTGCTACACACACCTCCTGTGTGTGTGTGTGTGTGTGTGTGTGTGTGGTATCTTACTAATTGTGTCAGCTTTTAGATACAGTTATTAATAATAGTAATTAATGCTCTCTGTGTGTGTGTGTGTGTGTGTGTGTGTGTGTGTGTGTGTGTGTGTGTGTGTGTGTGTGTGTTTCAGGGCCTGAAAGCTCGCATCCTGGAGACGTTTGTGATGCTGTTCCTGCTCGCTCTGCTCATCCTGGGAATCGTGTGGGTCGCGTCCGCACTCGTCGACAACGATGCTGCCAGCATGGAGTCTCTCTACGGTAAAAGTGTGTGTGTGTGTGTGTGTGTGTGTGCGCGCGCGAGATATCCTAACCATGTGACTTGTTACAATACAATGTACATAGAATATAGAATGTAAAAGTGGATCATATTTTTCCTAGCTTTTGATTGTGTGTGTGTGTGTGTCTGTGTGTGTGTGTGTGTGTGTGTCTGTGTGTGTAGATTTGTGGGAGTTCTACCTGCCCTACTTATACTCATGTATCTCGTTGATGGGTGGCTTGCTGCTTTTGAGTGAGTATCTCTCTCTCTCTCTCACACACACACACACACACACACACACACACACAGACACAGGTTCGCTAGCTCAGACACGGTGTTAGAGGGTAATCAACATTTTTTTGTGTATTAAAGTACCCCTAAGCATCTCTCTATCCTTCTGTCCGTCTCTCTCTCTCTCTCTCTCTCTCTCTCTCTCTCTCTCTCTCTCAGTGTGTACTCCAGTGGGTTTGTCCCGGATGTTCACGGTCATGGGCCAGCTGCTCGTCAAGCCCACGGTGCGTACAATTCTCCGCAAATCATCCGCCATTTTCTCACCGTGCGGCCAAAAGTATACAGACACCCGGCCATTTTTCCTCCAAACCATCAGCACAACCTTGTAGGACGTCTTTGGATGTTTTAGCATGAAATTCCCCCCTTTGAACTCCGAGACCCAAACGTGTTCCAGGACATTCAAAAAGAGCTGATGGTCAGGTGTCTACAAACTTTTGGCCGTATCACGTAACTGGCGAACAATCGAACGTCGGAAATGTTTCATTCGTTTCTCCCTCTTTCAGATTCTGGAGGATTTAGACGAACAGCTATACTGCATTCAGCTGCAGGAGGAAGCGCTGCAGCACAAGCTCAATGGTGAGTCTGTTTATGTTCACATCTACTAGCTCGAGAAAACACAGGAGGGGGACCATACACGCCATATAGAGGTGTACTAACTTTTAATCGTTCTGTGTATATAAATAAAAGACATAAATATGCAATTTAAGCTAGTAAGTCTAGTCACATGTCTCATCCCTGGCCACGCCCACATTCTGTTTAATGTGTTTTATATTATTTATTACCACATGTTTCGTGTGTGTTGTGTCGAAGGACAGGATGTGTGTGTGTGTGTGTGTGTGTGTGTGTGTGTGTGTGTGTGTGTGTGTGTGTGTGTGTGTGTGTGTGTGTGTTTGTGGCGAAGGACAGGTGGGTTTTGCATGCAAACACACACACACACACACTGTGCGCATAGACCATCACGGCCATTTATGTTTTTTGGACTAAGAACACATGGTTGAGCGGAGATCAAACGCATATTGCATTTTGGAGTGAGAGCACACACACACACACACACACACACACACGTCTTTTCAACACCGTAAGTGCTGTTTTTTAACGTCTTGGGGCTCCTCCCATCGTTCCCTGCAGCCCACAGGAGGCGGGGCTAGAGCATCTTGCAGAGCACGTGATTGGACGGCTGAGCGACTCGTCGTTTCACAGTTCAGATAAAATGAGTTTGTGATACAAAATGTACGAAATATTGTGACCTCTCTCTCTCTCTCTCTCTCTCTTTCTCTCTCTCTCTCTCTCTCTCAATCCCTCGCTTTCTCTCTATCTCACACAAACACACAGTTACTTTGCTTCAGGTGCAGATAAAGTTTTTAGTCTCCAGCGAAGCGCGCGGGTAAGTGAGTTAGCGCACTGATGAGATCTCGCCTGATTAGCGCTCGCCGCTGCTCCTCAATACACACGCACCTAACCGTCATCCCGCGGCCGCTTTGAAACCTGCGATAAAAACCTCTGTTTTATTTCAGCCTTGCGTTTGATGTGCGCCGCGACAAAAGCTGCGTGACGGCGTGGAACGCCTGAGCGCACGGCATTCTGGGAAACGCAGCATTCCGCTTTAAATAATGAAGCTTATCAGGAATTCTTTTTTTTTTCCTTTTCTTTTTAAGGCAGGTGCTGCAGGTAGAAAGAAACCGTGGGGTGTGTTTATGTTCCCATTTGCATTCTTTTGTGTTTTGTGGACGGTCCTTGTCGCGAGGAACCTCAGGAAAATTCCATTTCTGGGAGGTGACGCAGCAGAGATCCAGTCCAAGCTTCTGAACATCATGGATTTAACATGTGTTGCTATTTCAGACCTTCAACCATCAGAGGAAAAGGGGAGGAGTTTGGGGTGGACCATAGGAGGAGCCACGGTTTCCATCCTGGAAGTTGAACAACTTGAGAATAGATGGTTTATTTGGAATTTTCATTATAGGCTAATTCAATGGTCAAGGTCAGAGCAAGGTCAAATGTCGGAAAGAGGGTTTTTCTTAGTAAAAAAAAAAAAAAGAATAAGAAGGACCAGACATCCATTTCGAACGCTGTAGATACTGAGTTCTGCTTGTTATTGCGAGGAAGAAGATACAATAAGGAATGTTTATTGGATATAATTATTGTGGTGAGCAAAGTTAAAATGAAGTGATTCCCCAAAACGCCACACAACCCCCACCAGTCTGCTGAACATCAGTCGGTTCAGGTTCCCACTTTAGCCTCAGGCTTGTGACGTTTATTTTTTCTCCTGCAGACAGTGGGGTCAGAATTCGGCAACGACATCACAACTCCATTAAATTGCCTTTGGAGGACGGTTGCAAAATATGGAGACGGCCGTTCAAGTGCCAAAACAACCTAAATACAAAAGCTAATTGTATGTGTATGTGGTTATGGGTGTGTCCATGTTATTGGCTCATTTCCTGCGTTTCCTTGTTGTCCAGATGCACAGCGACCTTGCGTCTTCTCCCTGCTTTGCATAATCCAAGCTGATGTAATGCAGGAGCGGCTTTAGCTGAGCACCGATGTCATCTTTTCTGACACTCACACACACACACACACACACACACACACACACACACACACACACACACACACACACTCTCATTTTGGCTACATCCACTTGAACCAAAATGCCTGATTCGGCTCTATTTAAAAGATAAAACACTGTATCCGTATTAAAACTGATTCAAGGGCGGGGCTTAATATGCGCCTGATTTGTGATGTCACTAGCATTCGGGAACTTTTAGCAAAAAACCATCCGGGTCGCAATAGTAACGGCACACTCTATGCGCTTATAAGACGTATTGTTTGAAAACTCGACCCGAAGCCAGGTTAGCATATTATCAGCTAGTAGCTAGTTAGCTAATGTTGGTTTTCTCGGATCATCAGGAAGCAATTCGCTGTTAATGGTTTAATTTCTTTGAAAAGCACCGCAGAGTGTCAAGGAGAAAATCCTTTTTGTGTGTGTGTGTGTGTGTGTGTGTGTGTGTGTGTGTGTGTGCGCCTGCAGGCATGCCAGGGTGTGTGTGTGTGTGTGTGTGTGTGTGTGTGTGTGAGGGGTTCCCCAGGAAAACCGCAGTCTTATTTAGCTGCTATTATTATTATTTTCAAAATCCTATCTCATTTCTGTCACTTCTCTAAAGCTGAGGATCGCCTCGGGACACACACACACACACACACACACACACAGACACAGCAATTAGTTTGTGTTACAGCGTTACTGGCTCGCAATAAAACGTCGATCTTTCATTCTTCCCTGATCGCTTTGATCAAAATGCGATTATTAAGATGATTAGCTTAACACGCCCCGTCTCGCTTCCCTCACACACACACACACACACACACACACACACACACACACACACACACACACGCGCATGCACGCACATGGGAGGGTGTAAGAGGGAAATGTAATGAATGAGAGACGGAATGAAGGAAAGAGGTTCTGAGAATAAGATGGATGAACAAATAATAACGCAGACAGGGACAGAGGGACAGTGGCAGAGCGAGAGGGACAGAGGCAGACAGAGAGATGGAGGGACGGCAGCTGGACCGAGATAAATGGACAGATATAGACAGAGAGGACAGCGATAGATAGATAGATAGATAGATAGATAGATAGATAGATAGATAGATAGATAGATAGATAGATAGATAGATAGATAGATAGATGTGTAGACAGATTGGGCAGAACAGAGACATAGACCCATAAAGAAACAGAAAGATGAACAAATTGAGAGATGGGTAGATACCTGAACAGAGAGAGATAAATAGAGAGATGGTAGGATAGCTGAACAAGGAAGTAGATGGATGGATGGATGGATGGATGGATGGATATGGAGAAAGGAATATAATGAAATGAAAAAGATTTTCTTTTCCCGCACAGATGTTTTCTATTATTCTGTTGGAGTCGCTCATTGGTGTGTGTGTGTGTGTGTGTGTGTGTGTAAAATCTCTGTCAGGTTCCGTGTCCCTGTTCTCCGTCTCCTCTCAGAGTCTCCACAAAGAGCTGCAGAACGTTCGCTCACAGAGACGGAAGCTGGGTGAGAGCCGGGGGGCGCCAATAATTTCACTCTAATTTCACTCGAAGCACACAATCTAATTACAAAATCACTGCATGGAAACTTCTAGACCTTTAACTGTATCGTGTGTGTGTGTGTGTGTGTGTGTGTGTGTGTGTGTGTGTGTGTGTGTGTGTGTCAGAGAGGAGGAAGAAAGCATCAGTTTGGGAGAAGAACCTTCTCTACCCCATCGTCATGTTAATACTGCTCGCTGGCACGGTAACACACACACACACACACACACACACACACACACACACACACACACACATACATACATACATATATGCAAAAACCAAACTCATACACAAAATAACACAAAACACACAAACACACATCAGAGCAAACACCACTCTTACTCTCAAAATAACACCTATAACTACACAAAACACACATTTCTTAAAGACATATACACGTGCACACACCATATATCCTGTGTGTGTGTGTGTGTGTGTAATCATGTTATTGATTTCTGAATATAATAGAATTGTGTGTGTAGGCCATCTCCGTGTTCCTGGTGGCTCTGAACATTTTGTACCTGCTGGTGGATGAAACCGCGCTACCGAAAGGATCGACGGTAAGAACACACACACACACACACACACACACACACACACACACGGTAGCATGAATAGAATTCCAGATATGCTCAGGTGTGATGGCGAGTGAATCAGATGTGTATCTGGCGGCTCGACTGTTTGATATTGTACAGCATTCAGAGTCGCTCGGACGTGATGAGGCGACACACACACACACACACACACACACACACACACCTCACCTGCTGTGCATGTATATAAATATATAAAATAGACCCCATCACCCACAGAGTGCTGTAACGGTGGTCCCCACTGATTGGCTCTCGTACGCCGTGCAACAGCCAATTAGAATTGAGCTTTCATCGGCTAAAGGTTTAGAAGCGACTCTGATTTGTGTATCGAACGTGTTTTTACAGGTAGATGAAATCCAAAATCTGATGTCAAACGTGTGTGTGTTTTCCCCGCCCTGCAGAGGCAACGCTACAGATTGTGTTTCTTTCCCTTTCGTGTTTTTTTCGCGCCGCAGACCTTCAGCGGTTTTATTAGTGCCGGGATCCGTGTCCTGGCACGACGAGCCGCGGCCGTGTCGAAATTGGAAACGTCTTTGTGCGTTTGACGAGCTGGAGCGGCTCCACGCTTCGCTTCACATCACACAGTGCCGCGCCACATCGCACCGCTCCGTTCCCCTCCCCTGCCTTCCTACACCTCCGTGCTATCGATACTCACACAGTGTAAAACAAATCCTTGTTTCTGATTGGCCAGCAAGGGTCCATCAGTTCCTCTGATATAGAGTGTAACGTATTGCGGTATCTCCTGTATTCCGGATACTGATTGTTCTGAAGGAGGTACATTAACACGCTTTCATTTCTATAGAGACACACCGACATGTGCGTGAGATTTCATTCAGATACGACATGAACACTTCATCCCCTGTTCAACATCTCAATAGCAGGCCACTCAAGATCTTTCAAACGCCTGGAAGGCAGATCTTCATGGAGCTGGATCGTGATTTGGAGCTCTTAGTTCAAAAGGAAAATTCAGTATTAGCACCCGAAGACATTTTGTACCATTGTGTGAGGAGCACGGTGACCGTGTGCACACGTGGTCAGAACAGCACCAGTCACACGGCTCGGTCGGTGCTTCCTGTGCCTGTGCGTGCAGCCTCGTGCTACTATCTGTTGGCGTGTTACAAAACTAGTCTCGCTACTACCTCGTACGGCTGGAAAAAGTCGGGCGTCCAAATACATTTTTGCAACACCCCGTATCCGATCACGTGACCTACGTGGCAGACTGCGCGACAGACTTGGCAACCGGGAAAAAAGTGAACGCACGGTAATTCCGCGAGTCCTGAGGCGACCTGTGTGGAGAGGAGAGTACGGACATGTTCTGCGTTACGGGAGGAGGGAGAGGAGAGAAAATGTTGGGAGGATGTTGTGTTTGAGCGGCTTTTTGAACAAATCAAACAGATTAGCGACACAAGAAGAGAGAACAGAAAGCGGGGGGGGGGGGGGGTTCTCCCCAAAATCGCAGATCGGTGTGTAAACAGGTGTTCAAACATGATGTGTTTTTTTTTTTTTTAAAGGAAGCGCAGTAAGCCGCGATGTACTCGCGCTGAATAAACTCGTACGCCTCGAAACCAGGAAGCGCTACAGAGGTCAAGAAATAACAAGCCTAATCTCCAACTGCAGTTGGAGCACAGATCCAGATGTTGGACTGGTGTTTACAGAACGGATGAAGGGCGCGCACACGTCTCCACACAAACCTGTCCCATCATGAATTTCGGGATGCCCGTTTGGGACGCAGCCTGCGGATGCTTTTTTGTGGATTTTTCTTTAGAAGTGTGCAGAAGCACCCGCGGCGGCTTCCCTTCACTCGTGTGTTTGGAAGAACATCGCTCTGGAAGTGGACACAGATGAGATGAACAGATCGTTTATTTTAGCGGTTGGATGGTGGGATAGTTGCTTTGTTAAATGGATGTTCAGGTTTATGTGGTTTGATGGACAGAGGGTTGATGAACTGTTCGACTTATAAATAGGTGGAGGGATTGAAAGATTAGGAATTTGTTGGATGGTAGGACTGATAAATGGATAAATGGAAGAATGGTAGGGTTAGAGGATGGGTGGATGGATGGATGAATAAAAGAGCAGACAGGATTTTTAACCTCAATCACAAAGGTGAAAAAACTGAGACCATTATGTGGTGGTGGTGTGTTGCCATGACGATACTCAGGGATGAGGTCATGTGATCACTTATGGTATGTAGCATCAAACTGTGTACTGAAAGCCGTGTGTGTGTGTGTTGTACATTTCTCCAGGTAAGTGTGTGCTTAGATGTTCCTCCTCTGTAATGAGAATAATAAGAGGATCTCTATCCCTCTCTCTCTCTCACTCTGCAGGACCCTGAGATCGGGAACGCGTCTCTCTCAGCATTCGGTGTCGTGCAGGCGGTGGTTGAAATCATCCTCATGATGTATCCAACACAGTTTGATGAATATGTGGTGTTTGGGTGTGTGTGTGTGTGTGTGTGTTTGACCTTAACCGTGCTGCAGTTACCTGATGGTCTCGTCAGTACTGGGATTCTACAGTCTTCGCATCTTTCAGGGACTCACACCCAGGAAGGACGACACCACCATGACCACAGTATACACACACACACACACCCACACACACCAGGTTTTATCTGGTAACTAGCCATTTCTTCGACTTTTCATTCTTTTATAGTTACATGTTGTCCAGTGTTTGTGGTGATGGAAAAAAACCGATAGTGATAAACGGATGGAGTGATGAAAAATGAACGAACAGAAAAATCACAGCATTGAGGTCATTCTTTTATTTATTGACTGATGGAGTGATAATGCGTGTTTTCACTCGCCGTTGCAGATCATCGGCTGCTGCGTGTCCATCCTGGTCCTGAGCTCGGCGCTCCCAGTCATGTCCCGAACTCTCGGTGAGCGCTGTGTGTGTGTGTGTGTGTGGGGGGGGGGGAATCACATACTGGCAAGTGTGACAATAGCAACAATAAACAATATTCTAAGCTACTGCCACAGCTGTTCAAATAGGTGTGTGTGTGACTCAGGAAAAAATTTGCACCATTGAAAAGATGAAAAGAAGTGACTGCATGAATCAGAATTCCATTACACACACACACACTGAGACTACATAGGGTTGTGTGTGTGTTTAAATTGTGGGAAAGGTAAACTGCATACTCTCTGCTCAAACACACACACACACACGAAATGCAGTTTCAGAGATGTTTAATTGTGTGTTTTTGTGTGTGTGTCAGGAATAACGAGGTTCGACTTGTTGGGAGATTTTGGTCGCTTTAACTGGTTGGGGAATTTCTACATCGTGTTCTCGTATAACCTGCTGTTCGCCGTGGTGACCACAGTCTGCCTCATCACCAAGTTCACCTCGGCCATCCGAGAGGAGCTGCTCAGAGCGCTCGGTAACACACGCGCACACACACACACCATACACAGGTGCAACACACCATCTATTAACAATAAACACACCACCCACACCCAACCAACCATCAACACACACACACACACACACACACACACAACCAATCATCCAGCCACCAACACACACACACACTCAACCAACCATTCATCCATCCATCAACACACACACCCACCCACACCCAATCAACCATCAACACACACCCACATACACCCACACCCAACCAACCACCCATCAACACACACACACCCAACCAACCATCCGTCCATCCATCAACACACACACCCACCCACACCCAATCAACCATCAACACCCACACCCAACCAACCAACCATCAACACATACACACCCAACCAACCATTCATCCATCCATCAACACACACACACACCCACACCCAATCAACCATCAACACACACCCACATACACCCACACCCAACCAACCAACCATCAACACACACACACCCAACCAACCATCCGTCCTTCAACACACACACCCACACACACCCCCAACCAACCCACACACACCCCCAACCAACCCACACACCCAATCAACCATCAACACACACCCAACCATCAACACACACACACCCAACCAACCATCCGTCCATCAACACACATAACCACACCCAATCAACCATCAACACACACACACCCAACCAACCATCCAACACACACCCACACACACCCCCACACAACACACACACACACACCCACCCACACCCAATCAACCATCAACACACACCCACATACACCCACACCCAACCAACCAACCATCAACACACACACACCCAACCAACCATCCAACACACACACACACACACAACCATCCATCCACTAACACACACCCACACTCAACCAACCAACACATACACACACACACACACACACACAACAAACCCCAACACACACACCCAACCATCAACACACGTGCGCAAACACACACACACACCCAACCATCCATCCAACACACCCACACACACACCCAACCAACTAACACACACACACACACACACCCAACCAACCCACACAACACACCCAACCATCCATCCACTAACACACACCCAACCAACCAACACATACACACACACACACACACACCCAACCATCCATCCAACACACCAACACACACACCCAACCAACCATCAACACACAACACACACACACCCAACCAACCATCAACACACAACACACACACACCCAACCAACCATCAACACACGTGCGCAAACACACACACACACACACACCCCCAACCATCCATCCAACACACACACACACACCCAACCAACCATCAACACACGTGCGCAAACACACACACACACACCCAACCATCCATCCAACACCCACACACACACCCAACCAACCATCAACACACGTGCGCAAACACACACACCCAACCATCCATCCAACACCCACACACACCCAACCATCCATCCAACACACACACACACCCAACCAACCATCACACACCAACACCCACCCACACACACACACACACCCAACCAATCATCAACACACACACACCCAACCAACCATCAACACACGTGCGCAAACACACACACACCCACACACACCCAACCAACCATCAAAACACACCAACACACCACACACACCCAACCAACCAACAACACCCAACCCCCAACCAACCATCAATAAACACCAACATCCAACACCATACACCATCCAGCCGTCAACACACACACACACCCTACACATTGTTACTGTGTGTGTCCTGAACACAACTGTCTCTCTCTCAGGTCTGGATAAACTGAATCTCTCCACGAGTCCCACAGAACCCGAGCCGAATAAACTATCAGCTAACGGCCATCAGAAGACGCTCTAAACTTCTCTATCACACACACACACACACACACCAAACGAGTGCGTCTCCTGCAGCAGGACGTTTACAGACTTCCGTTCAGCTCCAGAGTCTTTTCTGCATTTTAATGCAGTTTTACATTCAGCGAGGACTTTTCCTTCTTCATGCTGTGAATAAGCGGAGACTTGGGGGGGTGTATGTGGTATATGTGTGTATATATTTTTGACTTTGTGTATCTTTTGTACAGTGTTGTTGTTTTTTTTCTTTCTTGTCCGGAAATTTACCTCTGATGCCTTAGGAGACGCATTAAGGGCGCGTTAAAAGTCGTCACATACTTAAGCGTGTGCGTGTGTGTGTGTGTCAGGCATGTGGCAGTGTGTATGATTCCCTAGATGACCCTGCTCATGGTGTGTGTGTGTGTGTGTGTGTGTGTGTGAAAAGTTGCCATAAAACGAAGCGTTAAATCGAGCTTGTGTCACGGATTCGTTCCAGCGTCTCTGAATGTCAGGACGTCGCCTCGAAAGCATTAAAATCGAGACGTCTGCAGGCACCTTTATTTTGTTTTTTGTTTTTTTTTAAATAAATTCACTGTGACTCCTCACCTGATGATCCAAACCTCCGGTTTACGAGTTAGCTTAATCACGTTTCACATCTGAATGTACCGTGCGTTTTGTAAACCGTACGTCCGAAGTATGCAGATTCTTTTGTACAGTCATTGTATAATATGCAAATCCTTTTTTTTTTTTTTTTTTAAGTTCCTCAACAACCTCTGGACCATAAATGGAAAATCATGCGGATCATAAGGGACAGTTTAAGTTCTACTGTGAAAACAGCGATGCGCTCTTCTAACCATTACAGCAGCTTTTCTTTTTGCCATGTTGTTCCTGCTCTGTCTCATGTTGTGGTTCATTAAATAGTTTTTTTGAATCGAGTCTGGAGTTTCTTGCATCGTTTATTTCTCTCTAAATCTTCTGCTTGCTGTTAAACGGATGCTGAACTGTGTGTTGGTGCTTAATAGATACCACCAAGTGCAAAACGGAGCGCCCTCTACCCTTTTGTTTGACCAGTTAAGTGTTTATCTGCTCGTAAATAAAAAAAGAACGAATGATTTCACAAAACGTAGATCATTAAACAGTACGTTATTTGACTGAGGTTAAAGTTACTTCAGTAAAACACAGATGCACGAAAAAGCTACTAAAGTGCACGAACCAATTACATTTAAATCCCGAACGAATTGGTGTTCGATCGACTTATCTGAACTCTGTGGTATTTGATTAATGCAGGTTTGTTTGCGGTTTGTTCTCGTTCCTGTATTAACTCTGACTAAGAGCCATACCTTGTGCGGTATGCTAAAAGGGCGGAGTCTGGGACGGGTACAGAGACGTACTGACTGCGGCAGAGGGGGCAGGTGGCGTCGCGATCCTGGCACGCCAGCTCCGACTCTCTCAGGCAGGACTGATGGAGCAGATGGGAGCAGGAAAGCAGGACGACCTCAGCGCTTCTCAGAGGACTCAGACAGATCGGACAGTCGTGCGTGTCCCGCCGGAGAGCCTGTGGCGAACGTAAATTGGTGTTAAAAACACATGCACACTTTATAGACACCTTATTTTTATCCACCCATATTTGGTTCCTCCTCAGACTGTCAACACACACAAGGAAATCTCCTGCTAGAAACACCTTCGGGATGAAGTGCCGAAGCTCCTCACCTCCATCGGTACCTGACTTTACCATCACCCTTGTAGCTGAAGGAATCTCACACAAAATCTAATGGAACATCTTCCCAGAAGAAAGGAGCTCATTATAACAGCAAATGGAGACCCACTGGGGAATGCGATGCTCAAATCTGATGTCCACAAACCTTCAGCCACACATCACACGTCGACTGCTCAATTTAGGAGACGATTAATATTACAAATTTATACACCACATTTATATACGTTTTATTACTAAAATCTATAAACATTTAAAATAACCGTAATATTTATTATTATTGATGTTAAATAAATTATAAATTTATTTCATTCGTTCATTTCCAATCCGGTTCTTTATTTATTATTAAAACATACACATTTATAAAACTTTACATATATTCACAATTAAAAAGCCTAAAGAAATAATCAGTGCTGACTCAGGAGTACGCGTGCGTGCGTGCGTGCGTGTGTGTGTGTGTGTGTGTAATTGAGTGCACATTCCCAGGTGAAAGTTGCTACGCGCTCGAGTGTGGTGTGGAGGAAACCTGCGGTCGAGCGATGAAGCCCATAAATGGAAAGTTGCGCGACTTTGTCTTCGCCTTCGGTGAGCAAATAAAAGCGGCTCGGTTTTTTTTCTTCTGGTTTTCAGACGACGTGAAATATAAACTTCCTGCTTTCATTTTCTTTGAATCCAGCGGGTAATGAGGGACAAAGGCGGCGACAGATCTGCTGTCGGTTTTATTTCCTGGCCTGTGGGCGGATTGTGTGTGGATTGTGTGTGGATTGTGTGCTTGCGGTTTGCTGCTGTGTTGTGTTGCGAATGCTGTGTACAATGCGAGCTGATTTACGAGCTGAGCCGAGCTCCCATTGAGGCTGCGGCGGGACATCTGCAGAGGCGGGACAGGTGAGGACACGCCGGGGACAGACAGGGACCGAGGGAGGGGGGGGGCAGGTCGGGGTAGGATTAGGGGCTATTGAGGAGCGGCGCTTTTGATCGCGCTCAAGTTGTGAAGTTGTGTTTCGGATGTGTGAAGGACAAACTTCAGACGGGGGGGAGCTAGAGGCGAGGGGCACGGCTAGCAACCTCTCCCACGTTTATTTTTAAATAAATGAATAATCGACAAGGTGGAGGGATACAGTGGGGCTACTCAACTCAAAAACATTCCTCCTGTTCCCCCTTTTACTGTACAAATCTCTCACATAACAATGCTGCTAATTTGATCTGTTTATAGTTCCATTTAGTTTGCATTAAGAAAAGAAAGAAAAGAAAGAAAGAAAGCGATTAAGAAGAGAGTTGGTTAAGAGCTGAGAAATGGTCTACCCCTGGGTGCATCTTTACCCCTGACACTGGAGACTCCTTCCATGGCTTTGGTGTAAACGTGTGTAAAAGAATAAATGGAGAGACGCACCTTCTCCTGAGTCTCGCTCCACTCGTCCTCCATGTCCCTGAACGTGCCAACGTGGCAGCTGAACTGCCGGATGACGTGTCTGAAGTGGGCGATGTTCACGTCCATGTCCTGCAGGAACGTGTCGAGGTCGATGTGGAGTGTCTGCAGCATGTTCTCCTTCAGCTCCTGCGATTGCATTACACTTCCATCACAACCCCATTCAGGGTTTACACACGTGACTCCGCCCACTTCACTTCCTCTAACCTGAGACCCCACTTCCTTTAATTCTGACCTCGCGTGTGGGACTGCAGGGTTTACTGCGTCCCATTACACACACGCGCGCGCGCGCGCACACACACACACACACACACACACACACACACACACACACACACACACACACACACAGAAACACACAGTAATTAAAAATTTGTTTAAAAGAAAATGTTAATTACTTTTTTAAAGTAAGAACGAAAGAAAGAAAGAACGAAAGGAAGGAAGAAAGAAATACTATCAGACAGACAAACAGCATGGGCAGAGAAGTAAAAATAGAAAGAAAAGAAAAAATGGAAAAGACAGGAGAGAGAGAGAGAGAGAGAGAGAGAGAGAGAGAGAGAGAGAGAGAGTGGGCATGGTCTAACGCTTTTAGGCTCCCTTAAAAAAAGTACAGAGAAATGTACAGGTTATACACGTTACCATCGAAACATCATTACAATGTGTTATAAGACATGTTTATAAAACATATAAACACACACACACACACACACACACACACACACACACACACCCACCACCCACCCACCTTCTCCGCAAAGAATCTGCAGTGGAATTGCAGGCCGTTTGTTGGCACGATTTTCCTCATGTCTCGGTACCACCTCCGTGTGACGCAGCCTCGCCACCACGCCTGAATCCTGAGGGAACACACACACACACACACACACACACACACACACACACACACACACACACACACACACACACACACACACACACACACACTATATACATCCCCAACCTTCAGCTGATGTCCTTCTAACAGTTGTGATACTAATCTCTCAGTCCATTCCTCTACCATGTTCATGCTGTTTTACACACACACACACACACACACACACACACACACACACACACACACACACACACACACACACACACACACACACACACACACACACACAGAGGTAATACCTGAGAGCGCACTTCTCCCTGTAGAGTCTCACCCCGTCATATATCACTCGGGTCTCGTACTGCGCCGTCCTGCACTGAGGACAAAACTTCCTTTCAGAGGAGAGCTGACACTTCCTCAAACATGCCTAAACATGGGAGAGGAAGGAATGAGGGAGGAAAAGAAGGAGGAACAAGGGGGAAGATGGAAGGAAGGAAGAAGGGTGGGAGGGAGGGATGTGTAAGGAAACCCTTCCTGTCTGAGAAGAAAGGGAGTAAAAATAGAAGGCAAAGGATGGAGGGAGGAAGGAAAGGAGGAAGGCGAGGTGGAAAAATGGGTTAAGGAAGGAACAAAGGAAGAGAAGAGAGACGCAAACTGAAGGAAGGAAGGAAGGAAGGTGAGTGAATGAGGAAGGAAGGACGGCAAAGGAGGGATGGAAGAGGCTTGAAAGGAAATAGAGAAGAAAGGAGGGATCAGGGTAAGGAGAGATACTCGTAGTGAGGTAGAAGGTGGATGGAAGGTGAATAATAAACTCACCATGTGGAAGACGTGAGAGCAGGTAAGTAAAACCTGTAAGGAAAAAAAAAGAGGAGAAAGAGAAGGAGGAGGAATAGAAAGTGAAGGAGGAATAAGAGGAGGACAGTGTTATGAGACTGAGTGGAATGTTACACTACAGGAGAAATAAAAGTGGACACCGAGTGTGTGTATGGTTTCTATTGTAATAAAGCCTCATGTGTCACGTCCACTCCCATCATTCCTCCTTCTTCCTGTCTTCCTTCCTGTATTTCCGGGGTTCATTGAGAATGAATAGAACTACGACTCTTCAGAGGTTCTGATCTACAGATCCTGAGTGAGTGTGTGTATGTAGAGAGTAACGGGAGTAACAGGGGAAACAAGCATAAGAAGTAACTGTCATAGAGAAAGGAACAGAAGTAACAAGAATAACAAGCATAATGGGAGTAACGGGTAGAACAGGTGTAGCAGGAATAATGAAAGCAAAGCAATTTACAGTAGTAAAAATAAACTAATGACAGTAACGGGAGTAATGAGTTAACGGGAGTTAAAAGAGCGTAGGGGGAGGAATAACGGGCGTAGCGGAAGTAACGAGAGCAACAGAATTAATGGGAGTTAAAAAAAAAGCGAGAGTAACAAGAGTAATGAAAGTAACAGGAGTAAAGAGAGTAATAAAAGTAACAGGAGTAACAACGACAGTAATGGAAATAACTTTAGTAACGGGAGTAACGACAGTAACTAGAGTAAGGGGAGTAACGACAGTAACCGGAGTAACGACAGTAACAACAGTAAGGGGAGTAAGTGGAGTAACAGGAGTAAGTGGAGTAACGGGAGTAACGACAGTAACGGGAGTAAGGGGAGTAAGGACAGTAACGGGAGTAAGGGGAGTAACGGGAGTAACGACAGTAACGGGAGTAAGGGAAGTAACGGGAGTAAGGGGAGTTACGGGAGTAACAGGAGTAAGGGGAGTAAGGGGAGTAACGACAGTAAGGGGAGTAACGGGCGTAACGACAGTAACGGGAGTAAGGGGAGTAACGACAGTAACGGGAGTAAGGGGAGTAACGACAGTAAAGGGAGTAACGACAGTAAGGGGAGTAAGGACAGTAACGGGAGTAAGGGGAGTAACGGGAGTAACGACAGTAACGGGAGTAAGGGGAGTAACGGGCGTAACGACAGTAAGGGGAGTAACGGGCGTAACGACAGTAAGGGGAGTAACGGGCGTAACGACAGTAACGGGAGTAAGGGGAGTAACGACAGTAACGGGAGTAATGGGAGTAACGACAGTAAAGGGAGTAACGACAGTAACGGGAGTAAGGGAAGTAACGGGAGTAAGGGAAGTAACGACAGTAACGGGAGTAAGAGGAGTAACGACAGTAACGGGAGTAAGAGGAGTAACGACAGTAACGGGAGTAAGGGGAGTAACGACAGTAACGGGAGTAAGGGGAGGAACGACAGTAACGGGAGTAACGGGAGTAATTGGATTAACGACAGTAAAGGGAGTAACGACAGTAACGGGAGTAACGGGAGTAAGGGAGGTAACGACCGTAACGGGAGTAAGGGGAGTAACGACAGTAACGGGAGTAAGGGGAGTAACGACAGTAACGGGATTAAGGGGAGTAACGACAGTAACGGGAGTAAGGGGAGTAATGGGAGTAAGGGAGGTAACGACAGTAACGGGAGTAAGGGGAGTAATGGGAGTAAGGGAGGTAACGACAGTAACGGGAGTAAGGGGAGTAACGGGAGTAAGGGGAGTAACGACAGTAACGGGAGTAACGGGAATAAGAATTACTGGTACTTGATTACTGGTAGCACAGATCAGGATCACAAAAAGGGTTCAGTCATCGTGTCAGTAAGTTGTTGTGTTTTTTTTTTTCTCCGGCTGCTGATTTATGTGTGTGGGAAACACGATTACCCCAAACCTGTAATCAGGAGTTCAACTGCGAGGAAGAG